>JAACNH010001455.1:0-75407 GCA_019447015.1 Hymenochirus boettgeri | reverse complement strand
GTTGTTATGGCAGGTTCATTGGTCAGTTTAATAAAAAGCTGGATGGGTTTCTACAAACAAGGAATGTTACAAGTTACTGGGATTGATACATAAAGTAGAGTTGGGAAAGGGTTTGTCACTGTGAGAATCTGGATGAGTTTCTACAAACAAGGAATGTTACAAGTTACTGGTATTGATACATAAAGTAGAGAGTCAAGACCTACTGTTGGGATAGATAGGAAGTCCTACTAGATCATGGAGCAGAGAATTACTCCAGACCAGGGACTAAAAAGAAGAAGGAAACATTAACATTTAAAAAAAAACAACTTCTAACAAGCTGAACTCAGATTAGTGACGGAGGATCCAAGTGGGGCCCCAATATAATTTGGATGTGTGAGTATATGGTAGATTGGACATTTCTGGATTTTCTGGAATGTGGGTTTTAGTGCAGACCGTGTGGTGGAATAGGGTCTGCGTACCGGAGTTCGTTAGAACAATTATAATCCTATAATAAATGCAGTTGGCTGTGGTCTGTAACCATATGTCTCATTTTACAAGTTTATTACTTGCTTTTCTGTTTGATATTCAGGAAGGTGCTGGGGAATGGTCAGCGCTGGAATCTGAGGTCCTGATGAAGGACGATGAGATCTGCGGTACAAGAAATCCGACTCTCCATAGGATTTTACTAGATATGCGGTTCGAGTTGCCTTTTGGTGAGTGTGGACGTGAATGGAAGGGGGAGTCTTCTATTAAATAAATGGCTTCTCCATAAACACCAATTAAACATCTCTGTAGGTTTATAACCCCGAACGGCACAGGATCTTTCCTCGATATCGCGTTTTGTCTGCGTCATCATCTTATTACGTAAAACCGCCCAAACACTCGACCTTTACATTGTTTCATTCTTTTGTGTATATGTATATATACCAGGGCACTTACTGGGTTCAATGAAATCTATAGTAGGTATCGATAGTATTAGTCAATACTATACTATAGTCAAGAGATAGTTCGCCCACAAGCAAAGCACAAAGGGCACCGAGCAGATCTATTGTTTTCATTTCAGAACAGAGAAGGGACATGGGGACCGATAGCAGCTGAATATGAAACTGATTAGGGGGAATCTGAGGATAATAGAAGGTTTTAAACTGCAGAAACCAATCAGATGTTCTGTAACTGCAGCAAACCAGTAAAAAGCTAACTCTCGATTGGCTGCTGCAAATTGAAAGTGCAGGCAAACTTTTGCCCCTGGGAGTAGACAATACAGTATTTCCTCATAATGACTGTATAATGAATGTGGTGGTGCTGATTTAGTAAACAAGCCTTTCACCCAGTGGGTGCCGACATGCTCAGTAGGATTTATCTAGATTAATGGGGTGAAGGGGGATATAGGTGCAGTAAAATGCTACTCTTTTATTGAGAACCCTGGGTATTGTTGTGATAATTAAAGATTTCGACCAAAACCAGTGCCTACCTACAGAATCCAGTAAAGTTCAATCTTGGGGCTCCCCGTACCTGTTCCAGGACATATTTGCATGTATAATTTTTCCCTGCAGGTGGCGCCGTTCTCATTCAGATAGGATGGAGTTGATATGTGAGTCTGTGTGCACAATAGCGGCCTTGCTGTGCTATAATTTGCTTGCATTTTCTAATGTTTCATGCAGTGCTTTAGATAAAATGGCCCATAATCCGGTAATTGGTTTGGATCAGGTAGGTACGCTGTGTGCTGATTGTGGTGCTGTGAGTTGCTATGATCACTTGCTGAAAACCAGCCATGTGTTATTATATTATTTACCCAAATCATTAACTCCCGCCACACACTTCATTATGTTGTTTTTCCCGATTGCCCTTTGCAGTTGCATTTATTGTGTATTAAAGGAGAAGTAAACTAACTGCCCTGTGGAATTGATTTATTCACAGAGACGGGACTAGTTGGGATGGTTTTAATTGCAGCAAACTGATGATATTGGCTTTCTCTGTTCACCCTTAAGCTAAAGTGTATATGATGTGGATAGGGTGTGTATAGGATGTGTATATACTGTGTATAGGGTGTGTATAGGGTGTGTATAGGATGTGTATGGGTGTGTATATACTGTGTATAGGGTGTGTATATACTGTGTATAGGATGTGTATAGGGTGTGTATTACTGTGTATAGGGTGTGTATATACTGTGTATAGGGTGTGTTATAGGATGTGTATAGGGGTGTATTATACTGTGTATAGGATGTGTATAGGGTGTGATATGATGTGTATAGTGTGTGTATATACTGTGTATAGGGTGTGTATGTTGTATATACTGTGTATAGGATTGTGTATAGGGTGTGTATAGGATGTGTATAGGGTGTTATATACTGTGTATAGGGTGTGTATATACTGTGTATAGGGTGTGTATATACTGTGTATAGGGTGTGTATATACTGTGTATAGGGTGTATATACTGGGTATAGGTGTGTACAGGGTGTGTATATACTGTGTATAGGGTGTGTATAGGATGTGTATAGGGTATGTATAGGATGTGTATAGAGTGTGTATATACTGTGTATAGGGTGGTTATATACGGTGTTGGGTGTGTATAGGGTGTGTATATACTGTGTATAGGGTGTGTATATGTGTGTGTATGTATGAATGTTATTTATAAAGCGCCACTTAAAAAATACAGATTATACAAACAAGGGGATAAGTGCCATTATACAGATAGATAAAATTTAAATTAAATACAATTTCATACATCGGTTAAGAATACATATATATATAAATTATGTATAAATGGATATAAGTGCAACAAGCCTCGACACATTAGGAATGAGATCCCTGCCCCGAAGAGCTTACAATCTAAGTAGGATGGACAACTACAGATACATGAGTAGTGGGGAGGTGTGATGGGACAAAGTGCTTAAAAGGGCTAACAATCATTAGTTATGCTGATGGTCAGAAAGGTAGGATAACAGTCTAGATGGGAAAGTATTAATGGATGTCACCAGGCCTAGCGAGAGAGGGAGAGAGTTATAAAGGTAGGATAACAGTCTAGATGTGAAAGTATTAATGGATGTCACCAGGCGAAGCGAAGAGGGAGAGAGTTATAAAGGTAGGATAACAGTCTAGATGGGAAAGTATTATGGATGTCACCAGGCGAAGCGAGAGAGGAGAGAGTTATAAAGGTAGGATAACAGTCTAGATGGAAAGTATTAATGGATGTCACCAGGCGAAGCGAGAGAGGGAGAGAGTTATAAAGGTAGGATAACAGTCTAGATGTGAAAGTATTAATGGATGTCACCAGGCGAAGCGAGAGAGAGTTATAAAGGTAGGATAACAGTCTAGATGTGAAAGTATTAATGGATGTCACCAGGCGAAGTGAGAGAGGGAGAGAGTTATAAAGGTAGGATAACAGTCTAGATAGTAAAGTATTAATGGATGTCACCAGGCGAAGGGAGAGAGTTTTAAAGGTAGGATAACAGTCTAGATGTGAAAGTATTAATGGATGTCACCAGGCGAAGCAAGAGAGGGAGAGAGTTATAAAGGTAGGATAACAGTCTAGATGTGAAAGTATTAATGGATGTCACCAGGCGAAGCGAGAGGGAGAGAGTTATAAAGGTAGGATAACAGTGTAGATGGGAAAGTATTAATGGATGTCACCAGGCGAAGCGAGAGAGGGAGAGAGTTATAAAGGTAGGATAACAGTCTAGATGGGAAAGTATTAATGGAGTCACCAGGCGAAGCGAGAGAGGGAGAGAGTTATAAAGGTAGGATAACAGTCTAGATGTGAAAGTATTAATGGATGTCACCAGGGGAAGCGAGAGAGGAGAGAGTTATAAAGGTAGGATAACAGTCTAGATGGGAAAGTATTAATGGATGTCCACCGGGCGAAGTGAGAGAGGGAGAGAGTTATAAAGGTAGGATAACAGTCTAGTGTGAAAGTATTATGGATTTCACAGGCGAAGCGAGAGAGGAGAGAGTTATAAAGGTAGGATAACAGTCTAGATGTGAAAGTATTAATGGATATCACCAGGCGAAGGGAGAGAGAGAGAGAGTTATAAAGGTAGGATAACAGTCTAAATGGGAAAGTATTAATGGATGTCACCAGGCGAAGGGAGAGAGGGAGAGAGTTATAAAGGTAGGATAACAGTCTAGATGTGAAAGTATTAATGGATGTCACTAGGCGAAGCGAGAGAGGGAGAGTTATAAAGGTAGGATAACATATCTGATGGGAAAGTATTAATGGAAGTCACCGGGACGAAGCGAGAGAGGGAGAGAGTATAAAGGTAGGATAACAGTTTAGATGTGAAAGTATTAATGGATGTCAACGGGCGAAGCGAGAGAGGGAGAGAGTTATAAGGTAGGATAACAGTCTAGATGTGAAAGTATTAATGAATGTCACCGGCGAAGCGAGAGAGGGAGAGAGTATAAAGGTAGGAAACAGTCTAGATGTGAAAGTATTCATGGATGTCACCAGGCGAAGCGAGAGAGGGAGAGAGTTATAAAGGTAGGAAACAGCAGTCTGATGGAAAGTATTAATGGAAGTCACCAGGCGAAGCGAGAGAGGGAGAGAGTTATAAGGTAGGATAACAGTCTAGATGGGAAAGTATTAATGGAAGTCACCAGGCGAAGCGAGAGAGGGAGAGAGTTATAAAGGTAGGAAAACAGTCTAGATGGGAAAGTATTAATGGATGTCACCAGGCGAAGCGAGAGAGGGAGAGAGAGTTATAAAGGTAGGATAACAGTCTAGATGGGAAAGTATTAATGGGTGTTAGCAGGCGAAGCGAAAGAGGGAAAGAGTTATAAAGGTAGGATAACAGTCTAGATGTGAAAGTATTATGGATGTCACCAGGCGAACGAGAGAGGGAGGAGCTATAAGGTAGGAGCAGCAAGAAGAATGGTGTTAAGGTTTAATGGTTTAAATGAAGATAAGTGGGAGGTGCAGGAGAGCGAAGGGATTTAAGGTTAAAGCAGGGATTGAATAGAATTCTTTGTTGATGGGAAGCACCCTATGGACTGAAGTACGGGGTTGCGGGTTCTCTTTTGGAGGAGAGCGAGACGATCCAACTGCTGAGTTTAAGATAGACTGAGAGGAGAGAGATGAGAGGCCGGGAGTCCAGTAGTAGAATGTTATATAGTAGTCTAGACGGGAGATTATAAGGGCATGGATGAGCATTTTAATATAGACTGGAGAGGAGAGAGATGAGAGTCCGGGAGTCCAGACAGTAGAATGTTACAGTAGTCAAGACGGGAGATTTAAGGGCATGGATGGGCATTTAGGTAGACTGGAGAGGAGAGAGATGAGGGCCGGAGTCCAAGTGGTAGAATGTTACAGTAGTCAAGACGGGAGATTATAAGTGCATGGATGGGGATTTTAATATAGACTGGAGAGGAGAGAGATGAGAGTCCGGGAGTCCAAGTAGTAGAATGTTACAGTAGTCAAGACGGGAGATTATAAGGGCATGGATGGGCATTTAAGGTAGACTGGAGAGGAGAGAGATGAGAGGCCAGGAGTCCAAGTGGTAGAATGTTACAGTAGTCAAGACGGGAGATTATAAGTGCATGGATGGGCATTTTAATATAGACTGGAGAGGAGAGAGATGAGAGCCGGGAGTCCAGTAGTAGAATGTTTACAGTAGTCAAGACGGGAGATTATAAGGGCATGGATGAGCATTTTAATATAGACTGGAGAGGAGAGAGATGAGAGGCCGGGAGTCCAAGTAGTAGAATGTTACAGTAGTCAAGACGGGAGATTATAAGGGCATGGATGAGCATTTTAACATAGACTGGAGAGGAGAGAGATGAGAGGCTGGGAGTCCAAGCAGTAGAATGTTACAGTAGACAAGACGGGAGATTATAGAGCATGGATGAGCATTTAACATAGACTGGAGAGGAAGAGATGAGAGGCCGGGAGTCCAAGCAGTAGAATGTTACAGTAGACAAGACGGGAGATTATAAGAGCTTGGATGGGCATTTTAATATAGACTGGAGAGGAGAGAGATGAGAGGCCGGGAGTCCAAGTAGTAGAATGTTACAGTAGACAAGACGGGAGATTATAAGAGCTTGGATGGGCATTTTAATATAGACTGGAGAGGAGAGAGATGAGAGGCCGGGAGTCCAAGTAGTAGAATGTTACAGTAGTCAAGAAGGGAGATTATAGGGCATGGATGAGCCATTTTAACATAACTGGAGAGGAGAGAGATGAGAGGCTGGGAGTCCAAGCAGTAGAATGTTACAGTAGACAAGACGGGAGATTATAAGAGCATGGATGAGCATTTTAACATAGACTGGAGAGGAGAGAGAGAGAGGCCGGGAGTCAAGCAGTAGAATGTTAAGTATGACAAGACGGAGATTATAAGAGGCTTGGATGGGCATTTTAATATAGACTGGAGAGGAGAGAGATGAGAGGCCGGGAGTCCAAGTAGTGAATGTTACAGTAGACAAGACGGGAGATTTTAAAGAGCTTGGAGGGCATTTAATATAGACTGGACAGGAGATGAGATGAGAGGCCGGGAGTCCAAGCAGTAGAATGTTACAGTAGCAAGACGGGAGATTATAAGGCATGGATGAGCATTTTAAGATAGACTGGGAGGAGAGAGATGAGAGGCCGGGAGTCCAAGCAGTAGAATGTACAGTAGACAAGACGGAGATTATAAGGGCAGGATGGGCATTTAATATAGATGGAGAGGAGAGAATGAGAGGCCGGGAGTCCAAGTAGTAGAATGTTACAGTAGTCAAGACGGGAGATTATAAGGGCATGGATGAGCATTTTAGTAGTGGAGAGAGAGAGAAAAGGGCGGGTCTTGGCAATATTGTGAAGGAGAAAACGACAGGTCCTAGTGACATTGTTAATGTGATGATGGAAGGAGAGAGAGGAGACAAAGATCATCAGGCAGCGTGCAGATTCCACTGGGTTAATGGCCATATTGTCAATAGAGATGGAGAAGGGAGGACTTGGTCCCAGTTATGGGGGGGAAATGATTAATTCCGTTTTGGATAGATTGAGTTTAAGGCGGCGCTATCCAGGAAGAGATAGAGAGCAGATATGTAGAGATTTGGGATTGAAACTTCAGGGGTTAGGGTGGGGTGGACTACTAGGTTTGGAGATATCACCATATAAGTGATAGTTAATACCGAAAAAAGTAACAAATTTCCACCCTTTTCAAAACTTTCACTATAAATAACAAAATGTTCAGAGAAACATTACACAGTATTGGATGTGGATATGGGTACCAAATTAATGAGAAATACATAGGATGAAGATGAAAATGCGGTATAGCTGTGTATATCTGTGTATCTGTGTGTATATCCTGTGTATATGGTGTGTATATGGCGTGTATGGAGTGTATATGTGTGATTGCGTGTAATGTGTGTATATGGTGTTATGTGAGTGTATATGATGTGGTATGATGTGTATATGTATGTGTTTATATGTGTGTATGGGGTGTATGTGGTGTGTATGATGGTGTGTATATGATGTCCTGTGTATATGGTGTGTATATGGTGTGTATGTGATGTGTATATGATGTGTATATGATGTGTATATGATGTGTATATGGTGTGTATATGGTGGTAGTGTGTTGTAGATGTGTGTATTATGGTGTGTATATGGTTGTATAGGTGTGTATATGGTGTGTAATCATGTGTATATGGTGTGTATATGCTGTGTATATGGTGTGTATATGCTGGTATCTGATGCGTAATGGTGTGTTATGAGTGTATATGATGTGTATATGTGGATATACATGTGTATATGCTGTGTAATGTATGGTGTATATTGTGTGTATATGGGGGGGGGGGGGGGGGGGAGGTGGGTTGGTATTTCTATGCTGTGTATATGATGTGTAAGATGTGGATTATGTGTGATGTGATGTGTATATGATGTGTATTGAGTGTGATATGATGTGTATATGATGTGTATATGATGTGGATATGCTGTGTATGGTGTGTAGTATGGTGTGTATATGCTGTGTATATGTGTGTATATGATGTGTATATATGTTACTATGTGGTATATGGTGTGTATATGGTGTGTATATGAGTTATGATGTGTATATGATGTGTGTATATGGTGTGATATGGTGTGTATATGTGGTGTATATGATATGTTATATGACTGTGTATATGATGGTATATGTACTGTGTTATATGATGTGTAATGGTGTGAGGTTATATGTGTATATGTGTGTATATGCGTGTGTATATGATGTGTATATGGTGTGTATATGTGTGTATATGATGTGTATATGATGTGATATGTGATGTGTATGATGCTGCGTGTATATGATGTGTATATGAGGTGTGTATATGATATGTGTGTTATATGGTGTGTATACTGGTGTGTATTACTGTGTATATGGTGTGTATATGCGTGTGTATATGTGTGTATATGCGGTGTATATGTGTGTATATGATGTGTATTGATGTGTATGTGATGTGGTATAGCGTTGTGTATATGGTGTGATTTATGTTTTTGTTATGTGTATATTGCTGTGTATAGATGTGTGTATATGATGTGTGTCTATGGTGTGTATATGGTGTGTATATACTGTGTATTGGTTGTATATGATTTGTTTATTGGTATATGGTGTGTATATGCTGTGTATATGATGTGTATATGATGTGTAGTGATGTGTATATGCTGTGTATGTGTTATGTGTGTATATGATGTGTATATGGGTGTATATGTTATGTGTGTATATGTAGTGTGTATATGGTGTGTATTGCTGTTGTATATGATGTGTATATGATGTGTATGTGAGTGTATATGATGTGTATATGGTGTGGATATATGTGTAGATGTGTTGTATATGTGTGTTATATGGGTGTGATAGTGGTTGATGTGGTATATGATGTGTATATAGTGTATATGATGTGGATATGATGTGTATATGTGTTAATGGATGGTATCTGTGTGTGTGTATATGTGTGTATATGCTGTGTATATGATGTGTGTATGTGATGTGTTATGTGATGTGTATATGCTGTGTATATGATGTGTATATGATGTGTATATGGTGGTCTGTGTATGTGTATATGATGTGTATATGAATGTGTAATATGATGTTGTATATGGTGTGTATTATGGTGTGTATGTGATGTGTATATGAGTGTGATATTGTGTGTGTATATGATGTGTATATGCTGTGTATATTGGTGTGTTATGGGTGTATTATGTGTGTGTATATGGTGTGTATATGGTGTATAGTGGTGTGTATATGGCTGTGTATATGATGTGTATATGGTGTGTAATGTTTGGTGTATGTGTGTGTATATGATGTGTATATGATTTGTGATATGTGTGTGTATATGTGTGTATTACTGCGGTGTGTATATGCGTGTGTATATGATGTGTATATGGTGCGTGTATATGATGTGTATGATTGCTGTTGTATATGGTGCTGTATATGCTGTGTATATGGATGGTGTATATGGTTGTGTGATACTGATGTGTATATATGTGTATTATGTAGTTGTGTGTATGCTGATGCTTGAGTGTATATGATTGTGTGTATATGTGTGTATATCTGTTATGAGGTGTGTATATGATGTGTGTGTGATGTGTATATGATGTGTATTATGCTGTGTATATGATGTGTATTGGGATGTGTGTAATTGGTGTATATAGTGGTATATGATTGTGATATGATGTGTTTGTGTTTTTTTGTGTATATGATTGTATTGAAGGCTGGTATATGATGTGTATATGATGTGTATGGTGATGTGTAGTATTTGTATGTGTGTATATGATGTGTATATGAGTGTGTATATGATGTTGTTATTATTCTGTTAGTATACTGTGTATATGATGTGGTTGTGATTTGTGTATATGGTGTGTATTATGGATGTGTATATGATGTGTAATAGCGTGTGTATATGGTGTGTATATGATGTGGTATATCGTGTGTGTAATGATGTGAGTATAGGGTCTGGTAATGGTGTGTGTTATAGTGATGTGTATATGTGGTGTGAACCGGTCTGCTTGTGTATGATGTGTATTAATGTGAGATATGATGTGTTAGATTTGCTATGTCTGTATAATTGGTGTGTCATATGGTGGGTAGATGTGTGTATATGCTGTGTATATTGATGTGTATGGGTTGTGATTATTGCGGTGTATATGCATGTGTATAATGGATGTGTATATGGGGGTATATGATGGTTGTGTAGTATGATTGGTTATATGATGATTATATGATGTGCTATAGGTGGTATGGGTTATGTGGATTCTGCTGTGTATATGCTGTGTGATTATACTTGTTATATGATGGTGTATATATTGTATGATGTTTTTCTATCTTTGTGTATATGACGGTGTATATGGTGTGGATGTGCTGTGTATGATGATGTGTATGTGATGTGTATATTGGTGTGTATATGGCGTGTATAGGATTTGTACTATGAGGGTATGCTGTGTATATTGGTGTGTTATGTGTGTGTATATGGGTGTATATCCTGTGTATTATGCATGTGTATATGATGTGTAATGCTGTGTATATGATGTGTATATGGGTGTGTGTGATGTGTTATGGTGTGTATAGCTGTGTATATGGTATATGAGGTGTTATGGTGTTATTGATGTGTATATGGTGGGATATGTTGTATATGCTAGTGTATATGTAGTGGTATATGTGTGTATATTGTGGTATATGGATTGATGTGATATGTAGATGTATATAGGTGTGTATATGATGTGTATATGATGTGTTATTGGTGGGTATATGATGTGTATATGATCTGGTTTGATGTGATATGGAAGTGTATATGATGTGTACTTGTATATGTATTTTGCTCGTGTATATGATGTGTTATGATGTGTAGTATGCGTGTGTATATGGATGTTGTTATTGCTGTGTATATCCTGTGTATATGGTGTGTATGTGATGGTATATGATGTGTGTGATGTGTATATGATGTGTATATGCTGTGTATATGATGGTAATGCTGTGTATATTCGTTTAATTTTTATGATGTGGATGGATTTGTATATGATGGTGTATAGTGTAGTGATATGAGGTGTATATGCCTGTGTGATTGATGTTGTATATGCTTGTGTATTGTTGTGTATATGATGTGTATACTGGTAATGAGTGTATACGGTGATAGGTTTGTATATGATGTGGATATGATTGGTCTATGTGTATATGATGTGTATATGCGGATATGTGGTCATCATGTGATGTGTGATATTTGGGGGGCTTTGTGTATATGATGTGTATATGATGTGTTATATGCTGGTATATGATGTGTATGTGGGTGTGATGTGATGTTGTTATATTGTGGTATATGATGTGTATATGCTGTGATATGGTGTGTATGTGATGTGTATATGCTGTGTACTATGCTGTGTATATGGTGATGAGGGTATATGATTTTTTTTTTTTTGGGGTATATGGTGCCTGCTATATGATGTGTATTACCGGGGTGTATATGCTGTGTATAAGTGATGTAATCTGTGTATTGGAGTGTATAGATCGCGTGTATATGCTGTGTATATGATGTGTATATGGGTGATATGATGTGTATATGCTGTGTATATCTTTTTCTTTTGTGTGTTTATTTAGGTGTGTATGTGATTTTGGTTGTGTATTATGTGCCTGTATATGCTGTGTATCTTATGCTGTGTATTATGATTCGTTGTGATATCCTGTGTATTATGGTGTGTATATACTGTGTATATGGTGTGTATATGCTGGTATATGATGTGCTCTATGATGTGTATTATGCTGTGTATATGATGTGTATCTGGTGATATACAGATAACAGTGACCGGGATGGAGGAATATTAGAGATATACCGGTTTTATTTTATTCTGGATGATGAATATTACAGATCTACATGACCCGGATGAATATTACATGATATACAATGACCTGGAATGAATGAATATTACCGATTTTATAACCGTGACCCACCATGGATCGAATGACTTATTACAGATATACCGTGCCGGATGGTGAAATACAGTATACCGTGACCTGGATGGCGAAGATTACAGATATACTGTGACTGGATGGATGAATATACACAGATATACCGTGGACTGGATGGATTTTTTTTTTGCTATTATTTTTTTTTATTTTTACAGATATACAGGAACCTGGATGGACGACGAATATCTCAGATAGACCGTGACCCGGAGAATGAATATTTACCAGATATACCGGACCCGGATGGATGAAATACAGAAACCGGAACCGGATGAATGAATATTACAACGATATACCTGACCCGGATGACTATGACATATTAACAGTATAAACCATGACCTGGATGGATGAAATTACAGATAGAACCATGCACATGGATAATAATTATTTTACCAGATATTTTAAGATTATACCGTTTGACCGGCAGAACGTTTGATTATATTTACAGATTCTCCATGTACCTGGATTGACCCCGTGCATATTACAGACTAACCGGGACCTGGAGGATGAAATACTAGAGATACCGTGACTGGATTGAATGAAATTTACAGCATATACCATGACCGGCTGAATGAATATTTACAGATTTATACATGACCCGGCAGTTCGATGAAATATTCACCGATATACCGCGAATTCTTCGGTGGAATGATATATACCCAGGATATCGTGACATGGCCTGGAGATCCCACTATTATTCCCACCGACACCCCCGCCTCCATGGTAACGCAGTGGATTCGCTTGCGATGGATGTTTGTTATAGTTACCCGTATATCTACCGTGCCCCTGGATCGGCAGAATCATTTACAGCCCTAGTCCCTCATCCACTGACTCGGATTCAATGAATATTACAGATATACCCAGTGGACTGCGATGAGCTGACTCTTCTCGCGCTATTACACCGTGCCCTGTTGCCTAGTAGATTTGAATATAACGCACCCCCACGACCACGCTCCCGTGGACTGATATGAATATTGTACCGAAACCTTTGACCTGGAATGGATGACGATTGTTTTTTCTAGATTTATTCCCGTGACTGGCTGGAGCATATTCCGATCGTACCGCCCTCTGCGGCTGAATATTCCGGCTATACCGGACCTGGCTGACCCTGCCTATTGACACCAAATGGTCATTAATGAATGAGTTTTATATCATCTTTTTTCCCCAAAAAAAAAATTTATTATTTGTTTTTCCTTCCCTATATAATTTTTTATTAATCAGACATTTGTACCCCCCCCCCAAAAACCTACTTATATAGCTACCGAGTTCGACCTGGATGGATGAATATTACAGATATACGTGACCTGATGAATGCATATTACAGATACCCCCTTTTACCCGGACGGGACTGATTTGAATATACAGATAGCACCTGGACCGAGTGAATGAATATTACAGATATTACCGTGACCGATGAATGAATATTAACCGAATAACGTTCCCTGGGATGAATTGATTATATGTTCAGATCTCTACCCGGACCTGGATGAATGAATATTACAGATTATACGGACCTGGATGGATGAAATGACGATTATAACATGTACCTGGATGGATGAATATTACAGATATACCCGTTTTTGACCTGGTGCATGAATATAAATTTTTCGCTATAACGTGACTGGATGGATGAATACTTACAGATATACCGTGACCTGGATGGATGAATATTACGCTATACCGTGACCTGGATGGATGAACCCCCTTACAGATATACCTTTGCCGGATGGATGAATTATTACAGATATACCGTGCTTCGGGATGGTGAATTTACAGACTATACAGAACCGGATGAATGAATATTCAGATATACCGTGACCTGCGATGGAGGAATATTACAGATATCCAGACCCGGCTGCTGAATTTACAGATTATCCGTGACCCGGATGACTGTTTATGTATAAGACACTCCCCGTCTGTACCGGGATGGAGAACCCTATTGTGTAAGACCCCTTTACCTATTGAGCCGTGTCTATGACCCTGTTCTCCTTCACAGATTCCCCCCTACTAAAGTGTACCTGGATGGATTTGAATATTACCCACAGTATTATACCGTGTGCCTCGGACTGACTGTACCCATTATACAGAATACCGGACTGGATAGCTGAATATTACAGATGATTTTACTTCGTGACCTGGCAGGGTTTAGGTACACCCTTTGTAGTTAGATAGATTCTACCACCGTGAACTGGTGAACTGCAACCTCGTTGTATGTACGCATATATATCGGTGTATCTTGCCGCATAGATGAATATACAGCATATACCGTGACCTGGATGAATGAATATTAAGAAGAGTACCATGACACGGATTTGTATTAATTATACAGATATACCAGACTATGGATTAAATGGTAATATAGATATCACCATGACCCGCGTGGATGAATAGTACAGGATATACAGTGACCTGGATGTAATGAATATTACCAGATATACATGACAGGATGGATGATTTTCATATACAGACCGTATACCATGACCGGAGGAAGAATATTACAGAATACCGTGACCTGGAGGATGAATAGTACGATATAACCGTGACCCCGGGATGAATGAATATGTACAGATATACCCGTGATCCTGGATAGATGAATATTACAGATAGACCACGTGACCTGGGATGGATGAAATCTTAACAGACTATACGTGACCTGGATGAATGACAATATTACAGATATACCGGGGACCTGTGATGGATGAATTTACAGATAACGTGACTGGCCCCCCCATGGATGAATATTACAGCACCCCTATACATAAAGACTATGGCATGAATGAATATTACAGCAGATATCACGTGACCCAGGGCATGACCTAGGAATTATTACAGATATACGTGGGCACTGGACTAGATCGAATATTACAGCTATAATCATGACCGGATGGAATGAATATATAGAATATATGTGATATATGCCCCGCATGGATATGAATAGACAGATATTACCGTGACCGGCTAGATGAATATTACAGATATACCCCGTGCAACCGGAGGATGATATTACAGATATACCGTGACCGGCGAGAGTGAGAAACTTAATTGTTACTTGTTCCATCAATAGACCCTATACCAGAGGAAGAAGCCAGGATTCTTGGACTCCAGGTCCAACCTTCTCTCTAACCTGATACATATTATGGATGTGCTGCAGAATGCGTATCCCAGAAGACGGTAGCGTAACTCTGTAATCAAGTTATTGTAAAGCGGTCCTCATGTCTATAACAGCACGGCGTAAACATTTCCGTCAAGGTTACCACTTCAGTGTATATGTTTGATCTTCGTATGTGTGAGTTAATATGTAAAACACACATCCACCCCCCCCCAGATCATTTTACGTGGGACAGCACACTATCCACTCGGATAACTGGAGATAATATGTGTCCCGGATGATGTGTTTGTGTACCCCCAATTTATGTTATGTATACAACCCACCAGTCTAAGACAGGGAACTTATTATAATAAGCCTTGTTGACTGGGGACCACTAAAGTAAATCCTAGTCTACCGGAGGGGACCACAGATGAATAAGCAATAATCAGGTGATGGGGAACAAATTATTAATAATCCTGTTACTGACTGGGGACACCAGTATAAGAATCCTAGTCTGAATGGGAACCATGATAAGAAGAATAGTATGACTGGGGAAACCTCCCATCCAGCGCGGGCCGTCATCTGTATTCTAATATCCTAGTCTGACTGGGGACACATTTAATAATCCTTGTCTGACTGGGGACCATTGAATGTAATCCTGGTCTGACTGGGGGTGTGTGGTTGTATAATAATCCTGTTGTAATGGGAATCCATTTTAATACTCCTAGTCTGGACTGGGGACCCCCATTTATAATCTAGTCCGACTGGCGGACCCAGTCCTACGCACTTGAACTCCTAGTCTGATTTTTGGGACCCATTATAATATCCACGTTAGTTCGTGATATTTGTGGGATCCATTATAATCCCATGCAACTAGTTGACGGCTTTTGTCGGATGTTTTTTCCCGGATTTTAAAATGATGGGGACCCATTATAATAATCCTTTGTCTGACTGGACCATTATACTAATCCTAGCTGATGGGCCAGATAATAATCCTAGTCTGACTGGGGACCTTATAATAATCCTAGTGACGGGGAACATATAATAATCTCCACGGTCACAGACCACGGTTTTTCTCTGTGACCATTACTAAGAAGTCACACAGTCTTGACACCCTTGGAGACCCATTATAATAATCCATAGTCTGAACTGGTCGTGTTTTTTTTGGTCACACCCATATAATAATCCTAGTCTGACTGGGGACCCATATAATAATCCTAGTGACTGGGGACCCAATAATATCCGAGTAGTGAACTGGGGAACCATTATATAATCCTGGTTGACTGGGGACCCATTATATAATCCTTCGGTCTGACCTGGGGACCCATTATTAATAATCTGGTTCACTGGGACTGCGCGTTACCCCCCAATTCACACCCTAACGCACCTCATGCCCTAGTCTGTACGTGGGACTCCCTTATAAACCAATTTCTACCCGCCCCTCTGACTGGGGACCCCATTATAATTTATCCTTGCTCCTCGCCACGCGGGATCATTTTTTTTTTATACGTTTGTATCACATGAATCCTAGTCAGACTGGGGTTACCCATTATAATAATCATAGTGCTGACTGGGGACACCATGTGTGTTCATACTTATAATCGCCTATGCCTCAGACGTGGACGTGACACACATCAGGTGGTTATAATAATCCTAGTCTGACTGGGGCACCATTTTGTACACTTGACCCCCCACCCTCAGTCTGCGGGGGGACACGCACCACGCCCTTCCCTTAGAATAATCTAGTTGACTGGGGTCCATTGAATAATTCCTCCTGTCGGATGGGGACCCATTTCTAATACCCCCCCCGTTTATGTTTTTTTACCTAGTCGGATTGGGATCCATTATATAATCCTGGTCTGACTGGGGATCCATTTATAATAATCCTAGTCAGACTGGGGACCCATTATAATAATCATAGTCTGACTGGGGACCATATAATAATCCTAGTCGACTGGGGAGCCATTATAATAATTCCTCAGTTTCCGCGCCCCTATTTGTGCGGGAAATCTATTGTCCTAGAATCAATCCCTATGCCTAGTCTGCCTGGTCACCCAGGGACCCAAGTTCACGTTAGAAGCTCAGAATTAATCCTAGTCGGACTGGGGACCATCACGTTCGCATGATAATCTCGCTGTCATTTTTATTGTGGGTCTACCCACATTATATATGTATATGTCCGTAGGTGGTCTGCGTTGACTGCGGCGACACTCTAATCATATCCCATAATGTTTACCTATGGCCTTGACTGGGGACCCATTATAATAATCCTAGTCTGACTTGGGGACCCATTATAATAACCTAGTTCTGACTGGGGCCAACTTATAATAATTCCTAGTCTGACTGGGGACCCATTATAATAATCCTAGTCTGATGTGGGACCATTATAATAATCTAGTCTGACAAGGGGGGACCATTATAATAATCTAGTTGACTGGGGACCATATAATAATCGTCAGTCTGACTGGCGGCTACATCTGTGTAGTGTAATAATCCTAGTCTGACTGGGACCCATTTATAATAACTAGTCTGAGGGGACCATTATAATATCTCTAGTCTGACTGGGGACCCATTATAAAATCCCTAGTCTGACATGGGGACCCATATAATAATACTAGTCTGACTGGGGACCATTATAATAACCGTCGACGGGGGACCCATTATAATAATCCTAGTCTGACTGGGGACTCCTTATAATAATCCTAGTCTGAGGGGACCTCCATTTATAATCCTAGTCTGACTGGGGACCCATTATAATAATCCTAGTCTGACTGGGGACCCATTATAATAATCCTAGTCTGACTGGGGACCCATTATAATAATCCTAGTCTGACTGGGGACCCATTATAATAATCTAGTCTGACTGGGGACCCATTATAATAATCCTAGTCTGACTGGGGACCCATTATAATAATCCTAGTCTGACTGGGGACCCATTATAATAATCCTAGTCGATGGGGACCCATTATAATATCCTAGTCTGCTGGGACCAATAATAACCTGTCTGACTGGGGACCATTATAATAATCCTAGTCTGACTGGGACCCATTATAATATCCTAGTCTGACTGGGGACCCATTATATAATCCTAGTCTGACTGGGGACCATATGTATATAATCACCTAGTCGACTGGGGACCCATTATAATAATCCTAGTCTGACTGGGGACCATTATATAATCCTAGTCTGACGGGGGACCCATTATAATAATCCTAGTCGACTGGGGATCCATTATTAATAATCCTAGTCTGACTGGGACCCATTATAAGCTACTGATCTAACTGGGGAATCATATATAATCAGTTGACGGGGACCCATATAATAATCTAGTCTGACTGGGGACCCATTATAATAACTAGTCTGACTGGGGACCCATTATAATAATCCTACGTCTGACGGGGACCCATTTAATAATCCTGTCTGTGGGACATTAAATAATCCTGTCTGACTGGGGACCCATTATAATATCCTAGTCTGACTGGGACCCATTATAATAATCCTAGTCTGACTGGGGACACCATTATAATAATCCTCGTCTGTTGATCTGGGGACATCCATTATAATAATCCTAGTCTTGACTGGGGACCCATTATAATAATCCTAGTACTGACTGGGGACCCATTAATACATACCTAGTCTGATGGGGACCCATTATAATAAATCCTAGTCTGACTGGGGATCCATTATAATAACCCTAGTTCTGACTGGGGACCCATTATAATAATCCTAGTCTGACTGGGGACCCATTATAATAATACTAGGACGGGACCATTATAAATTGATCTCCTAGTCTTCCACTGGGGACCCATTATAATAATATTAGCTGACTGGGGACCATTATAATAATCCTAGTCTGAGCTGGCATTACCCATATACTATAATTAATCCTAGTCTGAATCGTGGGACCCATTAAATGAATCCTAGTCTGATGGGGGACCCATTTTATAATAATCTAGTCTGACTGGGGACCCATTATAATAATCCTAGTCTGACTGGGGACCCACATTATAATAATCCTAGTCTGACTGGGGACCCATTTATATAATCCTAGTCTGACTGGGGACCCATATATAATACACTAGTCTGACGGGGACCATTATAATAATCCTAGTGTACTGGGGACCCATTATAATATCCTAGTCTGACTGGGGACCATTAAATAATCTAGTCTGATGGGGATTCCCAATTTAAGAATCTAGTTGACTGGGGACCCTATTATAATAATCTAGTCTGACTGGGGACCCATTATAATAATCTGTCTGACTGGGGACCCATTATAATAATCCTAGTCTGACTGGGGACCCATTAATAATCCTAGTCTGACTGGGGACCCATTATATAATTCCTAGTCTGAATGGGGACCCATTATAATAATCCTAGTCTGACTGGGGACCCATTATATAATCCTAGTCGACTGGGAACATTATAATAATCCTAGTCGACTGGGGACCCATTATAATAATCCTAGTCTGACTGGGGACCCATTATAATAATCCTAGTCTGACTGGGGACCCATTAAATAATCCTAGTCTGACTGGGGACCATTATAATAATCCTGTACTGGGGACCCATTATAATAATCCTAGTCTGACTGGGGAACATTATCAATAATTACTGACTGGGGACCAATTATAATAATCCTAGTGTTGACTGGGACCCATTATAATACATCTAGCCTCTCGACTGGGGACCCATTATAAATCCAGTCTGACTGGGGACCCATTATAATATATCCTAGTCTGATGGGGACCCATTATTAATAATCCTAGTCTGACTGGGGACCATTATAATATCCTAGTTGTATGGGGACCTCCCTTATAATAATCCTAGTCTGACGGGGACCCATTATAATAATCCTAGTCTGAATGTGGACCCATATAATAATCTCCTAGTCCATGATGGGACCAATAATAATCACTAGTCTGACTGGGGACCCATTATAATAATCTATTCTGAACTGGGGACCCTTAAATAACCCTCCTCACGCGTCTGACTGGGGACCCATTATAATAATCCTAGTCTGACTGGGGATCCATTATAATTTTAGTTATTGTGATTTACTGGGACCAGCAGGTAGATATGTTGGATACAGGATAGTGTACGGACGGGGGTATCTGACAGTTAGTTGTGGGTTGATATTGTTCAATAAGAAACCAATATACCAGAATCACAGGTTAAACACAAACCCACAACGTCACGTGTCTCCTGCTGGTACAATGTCTCCCCATCGCCCCCTGCTGTCTGGACGTGGCTGTTTGTTTGACAGGGAACAGAATGAAATCCAATTTCCTATTTGACACAAACAATAAAATCTTCATTCACAGACATTAAACGTGGAAAGACAATTATCCTCCCACGGATCCTCGGGGAGATTCCTGTTCCCATAAATAAAGTCACTACATTTTATTATTATTGGGCCAACATAATACATAATACAATAAAACCATTATTATTGACCTAGGTACATTATAAAATTGAATTGATAACCCTATTGTACAGTTAGAGTGAGCCACCTGGGTCTCGCCTGTTCAGTAATATCACCCAGTTACCAGTCTTTAAAGGGCAAATAAAACCATTAAATGAGGCAGCCGGTTATTTACAATCTACCTGCGAACAGTCACATGTTCTGGGTTTCATGGTGAAGTTCCCTTTCAGGTCAGTAGGTGGTGATCAAATTGTTTGGCTGTTGAGACTTTATCCTGTCACTAGGGGGCGCTACAGCTCCTGCACAGTGGTAAGTAAGGGAGGATGTGTTAATATATAAATAACACTTGTTTTTGTTCCCTGACAGTATCCATACAATGATGCACAGAGGAGACCCCTGCCGAGCGCTCCATCCCAGTGCTGTAAGTGGGGAGGGGGTTTTGTATTGGTACTTACTGACAGTTCTACTTACCTTCTGGTGTATGTGTAGCATGTCCAGTCCTGTGCTGGCTGTACCGACGTACAAAGTGTGCTGTGGCATTCTGTAAATCGTCCCTATATTGCTGTGTGTGTGTGCACTGTGTAATCCCTACAACTGAACGGAGTTATATCTGTCTAATCCTTACCAGGAGGTTTAGTGGTAATAAGTTGCAGTTCCTCTCCTTTCCTGTTCTGTTCAATGTCTGGATTAGCTCAAAGGCAGCAATGGGAAATGGGAGAACAGCGCCCCCATTTGTCATCTGGCTGAAGGGAGAATAAAACTATTGGAACTGTATAAGGGGTGTTAAATCTACAGAGGGTTGGAAATATTAACATTGGCTAAACCGCACATTATAACCCACTTTATAATAGGGGACTGAACATTGTCTGCTTAATAATGTTCTGGATCCTTTTATGAAGGTCACCGGCATATAAATTGCTAGCTGGTGCTGCCACACTGATAAACGAACTAATTCATTAGGTTTTTTATTCAGAAACAATGTTTATACTGTGATCTGGGAACATTACGAGGTTGGTCCCAGAGTGGCCCCACCTTGCTGAACTGCAACTCCCTTGGAATCGAATGGACAGTAAAATAAAATGAGTGTAATGTGCCAGGACGCAGTTACCGGTGGATTTACCCTTCAGCCTGAATATCGAATTCCGATTTGCCCTTCACCCTGTATATCTAATTCCGATTTACCCTTCACCCTGTATACATGGACGACAGGGAATAGATAGAAGGACGAGGCTAGAAAACGACGACAGAGTGAAAAGACAGAATAGGAAATCGAACACAGGGATCAGATAGAATGGACGACAGGATCGGATAGCATGAGAAGAAACAACAGATGAAGAGGATCAAGAATGGCACACGGTAATAGATTAACTAGGAATACTACAGGGAATAGATAGAATGGAACGACAGGGAATCAGATAAATGGACACAGGAATAGATAGAAGGAACGACAGGGATCAGATAGAATGGAACACGGATATTAGAATGGAACGACGGGATCAGATAGAATGGAACGACAGGGAATGATAGAATTAACGACAGGGAATAGATCGAATGGACTACAGGGATATGATAGAATGGAACGACAGGGATCAGAGATAAATGGAACGACAGGGATAGATGAATGGAACGACAGGAATAGATAGAAGGAACGACAGAATATAGGGACGCAGGGATCAGGTGAGATGAACGACACGGGAATGATAGAATGGAACGACAGGGAATATATAGAATGGAACGACAGGGATCAGATAATTGGAACGACAGGATCAGAATAGAATGGACGACAGGATAATAGAAGGCATGAACAGGGAATAGTGAATGGAACACAGGGATGATAAATGGAATACGACGGGATACGATAAATGGAACGACAGGATCTATAGAATGGAACGACAGGGAAGATAGAATGGAAACGACAGGACAGATAGAATGGAACGACAGGGATCGATAGATAATGGAACGACAGGAATACGGATAGAATGGAACGTACAGGGAATAGATAGAATGGAACGACAGGGAATAGATAGAATGGACGACAGGATCATATAGAATGACGACAGGATCAGATAAAGGAACGCAGGGATAATAGAAGGAACCGGTTCAGATAGAATGGAACGACAGGGAATAGATAGAATGGAACGAACGGGATCAGATAGAATGAACGACAGGGATAGATAGAATGGAACGACAGGAACAGATAGAATGGAACGACAGGGAATAGATAGAATACACAGGGATCGATAGAATGGAACGACAGGGATCCAGATAGAATGGAACAGGACAGATAAATGAACCAGGGAATCAGATAGAATGGAACGACAGGGAATAGATAGAATGGAACCAGGAATAAGATAGAATGGAACGACAGGGATCAGCTAGAATGGAACGACAGGGATCAGATAGAATGAACGACGGATCGGATAGAAATGGAACGAAAGGAATAGAGAAGACGACAGTAATAGATAGAATGGAACGACAGGGAATAGATAGAATGGAACGACAGGGATCAGCTAGAATGGAACGACAGGGATCGATAGAATGGAACTACAGGGAATCGATAGAATGGAACGACAGGGATCAGATAGAATGGAACGACAGGGATCAGATAGAATGGAACGACAGGGATCAGGTAGAATGAAACGACAGGGATCAGATAGAATGGAACGACAGGGATCGAGATAGAGAATGGAACGACGGAATGATAGAATGGAACGACAGGGAATAGGATAGAATGGGGGAACGACAGGACATATATAGAATGGAACGACAGGGAATAGATAAATGGACGACGGATCATATAGAATGGAACGACAGGGATCAGAAGAATGAACGACATGGATCAATAGAAGGAACGACAGGGATCATTAGAATGGAACGACAGGGAATAGATAAATGAACGACAGGATAATGAATGGAACGACAGGGACAGATATAATGGAACGACAGGAATAGATGAATGGAACGACATGAATAGATAGAATGGGAACGAACAGGAAATAATAGAATGGAACGACAGGGATAATAAATGGAACACAGGGAATAGATAGAATGGAACGACAGGGATCAGATAGAAAGGAACGATCAGGGATCAGATAGAATGGAACGAAGGGATCATATAGAAATGGAACGCAGGGATCATAGATAGAATGAACGACAGGGAATAGATAAATGGAACGACAGGGATCAGATAGAATGGAACGCAGGGATAGATAGAATGGAACGACAGGGATCAGATAGAATGGAACCGACAGGGATCAGATAGAATGGAACGACAGGAATAGATAGAATGGAACGACAGGGAATAGATAGAATGGAACGACAGGGATCAGATAGAATGGAACGACAGGGAATGTATAGAAGGAACGACAGGGATCAGATAGAATGGAACGACAGGGATCAGATAGAATGAACCGGGATCAGATAGAATGGAACACAGGGATCAGATAGAATGGAACGACAGGGAATAGATAGAATGGAACGCCAGGGATAGATAGAATGGAACGACAGGGAATAGATAGAATGGAACGACAGGGAATAGATAGAATGGAACGACAGGGATCAGATAGAATGAACGACAGGGATCAGATGAATGGACGACAGGGATCAGATAGAATAATGCAGGAATCAGAATAGAAGTGGAACGACAGGGATCAGATAGAATGAACGACACGGGAATAGATAGAATGAACGACAGGGAATAGATTAGAATGGAACGCAGGGATCAATAGAATGGAACGACAGGATAGATAGATGGAACGACAGGGATCAGTAGAATGGAACGACAGGGATCAGATAGAATGAACGACAGGAAAGATAGAATGGAACGACAGGGAATAGATAGAATGGAACGACAGGATAGATGAATGGAACGACAGGGAATATAGAATGAACGACAGGATAGATGAATGGAACGAAGGCGATAGATGAAGAGTCAAGATGGAAGCAGGGATCGATAGAAGGAACGACAGGGAATAGATAGAATAACGACAGGGATCAGATAGAATGGAACGACAGGGATCAGATAGAATGGAACGACAGGGATCAGATAGAATGGAACGACAGGGAATAGATAGAATGGAACGATAGGGAATAGATATAATGAACGACAGGGAATAGATAGAATGGACGACAGGGTCATATAGATGAAGACAGGGAATCAGATAGAATGGAACGACAGGGAATAGATAGAATGGAACGACAGGGATCAGATAGAATGGAACGACAGGGATCAGATAGAATGGACACAGGGATCAGATAGAATGGAACGACAGGGATCAGATAGAATGGAACGACAGGGATCAGCTAGAATGGAACGACAGGGATCGGATAGAATGGAACGACAGGAATCGGATAGGACAGGGAATAGATAGAATGGAACGACAGGGAATAGATAGAATGGAACGACAGGGAATAGATAGAATGGAACGACAGGGATCAGATAGAATGGAACGACAATGCAATAGAATGGAACGACAGGGAATAGATAAATGGAACGACAGGGATCAGATAGAATGGAACGACAGGGATCAGATAGAATGGAACGACAGGATCAGATAGAATGGAACGACAGGGATCAGATAGAATGGAACGACAGGGATAGATAGAATGGAACGACAGGGATCCGATAGAATGAACGACAGGGAATAGATAGAATGGAACGACGGGAATAGATAGAATGGAACGACAGGGATCAGATAGATGGAACGACAGGGATCGTAGAATAACGCAGGGATCGATAGAATGGAACGACAGGGATCAGATAGAATGGAACGACAGGGAATAGATAGAATGACACAGGGAATAGATAGAATGGAACGACAGGGAATAGATAGAATGGAACGACAGGGAATAGATAGAATGGAACGACAGGGATCAATAGAATGGAACGACAGGGAATCGATAGAATGGAACGCAGGGATCAGATAGAATGGAACGACAGGGATCAGATAGAATGGAACGACAGGGAATATATAGAATGGAACGACAGGGAATAAGATAGAATGGAACGGCAGGGATCAGATAGAATGGGAACGACAGGCAGATAGAAAAATGTAACGACGGAATCAGATAGAATGGAACGACAGGAATAAGATAGAAGGAACGACAGGAATAAGAATTGGAACGACAGGGATCAGATAATGGAACGACAGGGATCAGATAGAATGACGACAGGGAATCAGATAGATGGAAAGACAGGAATAGATAGAATGGAACGACAGGGAATAGATAGAATGAACGACAGGGAATGATAGAATGGAACGACAGGGATCAGATAGATGGAACGACAGGGAATAGATAGAATGGAACGACAGGGATCAGATAGAATGGAACGACAGGGATCAGATAGAATGGAACGACAGGGATCAATGATGAAGAGGACAATAGATGGAACGACAGGGAATAGATAGATGGAACGACAGGGAATAGATAGAATGGAAGACAGGGAAATATAGAAGGGACAGGGATAGATAAATGGAACGACAGGGAATAGATAAATGAACGAAGGATAGATAGAATGGAACGAAGGGAGATAGAATGGAACGACAGGGATCAGATAGAATGGAACGACAGGGAATCGATAGAATAACGACAGGGATCAGATAGAATGGAACGACAGGAATCAGATAGAATGGAACGACAGGGAATAGATAGAATGGAACTAGAGGGAATAGATAGAATGGAACGGCAGGGATCAGATAGAATGGAACGACAGGGAATAGATAGAATGGAACGACCAGGAATAAATAGAATGGAAACGGGATCAGATAGGGAACGAGACTAGAA
Organism: Hymenochirus boettgeri; assembly: GCA_019447015.1. NCBI lineage: Eukaryota > Metazoa > Chordata > Amphibia > Anura > Pipidae > Hymenochirus > Hymenochirus boettgeri. The sequence goes on along the minus strand of JAACNH010001455.1, from coordinate 49,231 downwards.
TAGAATGACTCAGGGAATAGATAGAATGGAACAAGGGATGATAGATGGAAGACGGACATGAGAAGGATAGATAGAATGGAACGACAGGGAATAGATAAGCATGAAACCGACAGGAATAGAAATTAGAATGGAACGACAGGGATCAGATAGATATGGACTACAGGGATCAGATAGAATGGAACGACAGGGAATAATAGATGGAACGATGGGAATAGATAGAAGGAACGACAGGGATCAATAGAATGGAAACAGGGATCAGATAGAATGGAACAGAAGGGATCGATAGAATGGAACGACAGGGATCCGATAGAATGGAACGAAGGAATAGATAGGAATGGACACGGATAGATAGAATGGAACGACAGGAATAGATAGAATGGAACGACAGGGATCTAAGAATGCAACGACAGGGATCCAGATAGAATGGAACGACAGGGAATAGATAGAAGGGAACTACGGGACTCAATAGAATGGAACGACGGGAGCAGATAGAATGGAACGACAGGATCGATAGAATGGAACGACAGGGATCAGATAGAATGGAACACAGGGATCAGATGAATGAACGACAGGTCGTATAGAATGGAAACAGGGATCAGTAGAATGGAACGACGGGATCAGATAGAATGGAACGACGGGATCAGATAGAATGGAACGACGGGGATCAGATAGAATGGAACGACAGGGATCAGATAGAATGCAACGACAGGGATCCGATAGAATGGAACACAGGGAATAGATAGAATGGAACGACAGGGATCAGATAGAATGGAACGACGGGGATCAGATGAATGGAACGACAGGAATCGATAGAATGGAACGACAGGGAATAGATAGAATGGAACGACGGGGATCAGATAGAATGGAACGACGGGGATCAGATAGAATGGAACGACGGGGATCAATAGAAAGTCCCATAATCCCTGTGCCCTACACCATAAATAACTCTGTGTTATTGCATCTAATTGAATAAAAGATTTGGGGGGTTCTGGTAGATAACAGACTTAGCCTATAGCAAACAATGCTACAAGCCGTATGCTACATAAGGTATGCACGGCTAAGTAGCAATATATTGTCTTGTAAAAGAGGGGAATGAATCAAGGAGAGAAAAATAATTTTCTCCCTCTTTACAGGATGGTAAGGCCTCATTTGAATATGCAGGTGCAATTTTGGAATCCTAGTACAAAAGGACATCTTGGAAATGGAAGCAGTTCAGAGAAGGGCAACTAAATTAAAAAGAGGATGGAGGGGGCTTGAATATCAGGCAGAATTAGAACCAGTTAGGGCGTTTACAATTGGAGAAGTGCGTTTGCGGGGATATGATGAACCTTATACAATATATTAAGGGCCATACATGAACTCTCTGGGCATTGTTCACTATAGTCATTCAGAGGAACACGTGGACATCCTTTAAGTTGGAAGAAAAGTTTCATCTTAGGTAGGAAAGGTTTTCAGTGAGAACAGTGATGTGAACTGTACTGTTTGGCTGTACGGATACTATATAATATTGGAATTACTGTATTAATCCAATACTGTAGTTCTGGTTGGTACGGGTACTATATAATTGGGAGAATTACTGGTATGAATACTATACTGACGTTGGTACGGGATAACTAATAATATTGAGAATTATGGTATTAATCATATACTGTAGTTTGGTTGGTACAGGGATACTGTATAATTTGAGAATTACGGTATTAATACATGACTGTATTTCTGGTTGGTACAGGGACTAATATACAATATGAAATTACGGTATTAATACATATACTGTAGTTCTGGTATGTGCAGGGATACTATACTATTGAGAATCTGTTATTAATATATATTTAGTTCTGGTTGGTACAGTGATACTAATATAATAGAAGAATTACTGGTAATTAATACATAACTGTAGTTCTGGCTGGTACAGGGATACTATATAATATTGGAATTACTGGTATTAATACATATACTGAGTTGCTGTACAGGGATACTATTATTTGAGAATTACTGGTATTAATACATATACTGTAGTTCTGGTGGTACGGGGATACTATATAATATTGAGAATTACTGGTATAATACATATACTGTAGTTTGGTTGGTACGGGGATACTATATAATATTGAGAATTACTGTATTATACATATACTGTAGTTTTTGGTTGGTACAGGGATACTGATATAATTTTGAGAATTACGGTATTAATACATATACTGTAGTTCTGGTTGGTTGACGGGATCTATACAATATTGAGAATTACCAGGTATTATACATATCTGTAGTTCTGGTGTGAGGGGTACTATATAATATTGAGAATTACTGGTATTAATACATATACTGTATTTCTGGTTGGTACAGGGATACTATATAATTTGAGAATACTGAGTGTATTAATACATATACTTTAGTTCTTGGTGTACGGGAGCTATATAAAAATTTGAATTACTGGTATTATACATATACTGTAGTTCTGGTGGTACGGGGATACTATATAATATTAGAATACTGGTATTAATACATATACTGTAGTTCTGGATGGTACGGGGATACTAATATATTTAGAATTACTGGTATTAATACATATCTGTAGTTCTGGATGGTACGGGGATACTAGATAATATTTAGAATTACTGTATTAATACATATACTTTAGTTCTGGTTGTACAGGGATACTATATAATATTGAGAATTACTGGTATTATATACATATACTGTAGTTCTGGTGGTACGGGGATACTATATAATATTAGAATTACTGGTATTAATACATATACTGTAGTTCTGGTTGGTACGGGGATACTATAATATATTTGAGAATTACTGGTATTAATACATATACTGTATGTCTGGTTGTAAGGGATACATAATAATATTGAGAATTACTGGTATTAATACATATACTGTAGATCTGGTTGGTACGGGATACTATAATATTTGAGAATTACGCGGTATTAATACATATACTGTAGTTCTGGTTGGTACGGGATACTATATAATATTGAGAATTACTGGTATAATACAATATCTGTAGTTCTGGTTGTGTACAGGGATACTATATAATTAGAATTACTGGTATTAATACATATACTTAGTTCTGGTTGGTACAGGGATACTAATAATATTTAGATTACTGGTATTAATCCATATACTGTAGTTTCTGGTTGGTACAGGGATACTATATAATATTGAGAATTACTGGTATTAATACATATACTGTATTTCTGGATTGGTACGGATACTATATAATATTTAGAATTGCTGGTATTAATACATATACTGTAGTTCTGGATGGTACGGGGATACTAATAAATATTTAGAATTACTGGTATTAATACATATACTGTAGTTCTGGTTGGTACAGGGTAACTATTAATTTGAGAATTACTGTATTAATACATTACTGTAGTTCTGGTTGTACGGGATACTATATAATATTGAGAATTACTGGTATTATACATATACTGTAGTTCGGTTGGTCGGGGATACTATATAATATTGAGATTACTGGTTTAATACATATACTGTAGTTTTGGTTGTACAGGTACTGTTAATTTGAGAATACGGTATTAATACATATACTGTAGTTCTGTTGGTACAGGGATACTATAAATATTGAGAATTACTGGTATTAAACATATACTGTAGTTCTGGTATGGCGGAAGGATACTATTAATATTGAGAATTACTGGTATTATACTATACTTGTAGTTCTGGTTGGTACAGGGATACTATATAATATTTAGAATTCTGGTATAATATATACTGTAGTTCTGGTGGTACGGGATACTATATATATTGATAATACTGGTATTAATACATATCTGTAGTTCTGGTGGTACAGGATACTATATAATATTGAGATTACTGGTATTATACTTACTGAGTTCTGTGGTACGGGGATACTATATATATTAGAATTACTGGTATAATACATATCTGTAGTTCTGGTTGTACGGGATACTATATAATATTGAGAATTACTGGTATTAATCTATACTGTAGTTTTTGGGTTGGTACGGGATACTATATAATTTGAGAATTACGGTATAATACATATACTGTAGTTCTGGTTGGTACAGGATACATAAATATTGAGAATCCGGTATTAATACATATACTGTAGTTCTGGTATGTGCAGGGATACTATATAATATTGAGAATTACTGGTATTAATACATATCTGTAGTTCTTGTTTGGTACAGGGATACTATATAATATTGAGAATTACTGTATTAATACATATACTGTAGTTTCTGGTGGTACGGGTACTATATAAATTTAGAATTACTGTGATTAATACATATACTGTAGTTCTGGATTGTACGGGGATACTATATAATATTTAGAATTACTGGTATTAATACATAACTGTAGTTCTGTGGTACGGGGATACTATATAATATTTAGAATTACTGGTATTAATACATATACTGTAGTTCTGGATGGTACGGGGATACTATAATAATATTAAATTACTGGTATTAATACATACTACTTAGTTTCTGGTTGGTACAGGGATACTATATAATATTGAGAATTACTGGTATAATACATATACTTAGTTCTGATGGTACGAGGGATACTATATAATATTTAGAATTACTGGTATTAAATACATATACTGTAGTTCTGGTTGGTACGGGGATACTTATAATATTGAGAATTACTGGTATTAATACTATACTGTAGTCTGGTTGGTACGGGATTCTATATAATATTGAGAATTACTGGGTATTAATCATATACTGTAGTTCTGGTTGGTCAGGGATACTATATAATATTGAGAATTACTGTATTAATACATATACTGGATTCTGGTTGGTACGGGAATACTATATAATATGAAGAATTACTGTATTAATACATATACTGTAGTTCTGGTTGGTACAAGGATACTAATATATTTAGAATTACTGGTATTAAACATATACTGTAGTTCTGGTGGTACAGGGATACTATATATATTTAGAATTATGGTATTATAAATATACTGTGTTCTGGTGTACGTACACTATTAATATTGAAATTACTGGTATTAATACTATACTGTAGTTCTGGTGGTAGGACGGGATACTATATAATATGTAGAATTCTGGTATTAATACATATACTGTAGTTCTGGTGGTACAGGGATACTATATAATATTTAGAATTACTGGTATTAATACTATACTGTAGTCTGGTTGGTACGGGGATACTATATAATATTGAGAATTACTGGTAATTATACATATACTGTATGCTGGTTGGTACGGGGATACTATATATATTGAGAATACTGGTATTAATACATATACTGTAGTTCTGGATGGTACGGATACTATATAATATTAGATTACTGGTATTAATACATATACTGTAGTTCGGGTGGTAGGGGATACTATATAATTTTAGAATTACTGGTATTAATACATATACTGTAGTTCTGGATGGTACGGGATACTATAAAATATTAGAATTACTGGTATTAATCCATATACTGTAGTTCTGATGGTAACGGGGATACTATATAATATTTAGTAATTACTGGTATTAAATACATTACTGTAGTTCTGGTTGGTACGGGATACTAATATATTGAGAATTACTGGTATTAATACATAACTGTAGTTCTGGTTGTACGGGGATACATATAATATTTAGAATTACTGGTAATTAATACATATACTGTAGTTCTGTTGCGTAGGTATACTATATAATTGAGAATTACTGGTATTATACATATACTTGTTCTGGACTGGTTGGTACAGGGATACTAATAATATTGAATTACCTGGTATTAATACATACTTTAGTTCTGGTGGTACAGGTACTATATAATATTGGATAATTACTGGTATTAATACATATACTGTAGTTCTGGTTGGTACGGGATACTATTATATTGAGAATTACTGTATTAATACATTACTGTAGTTCGCTATGGTACGGGGATACTAATAATATTAGAATTACTGGAGTATATACATATACGTGTAAAAATTTCTGGTTGGTACAGGATACTATAATATTGATAAGATATTTTTTAAATATCCTGGTCGGTGGTAAGGGATACATTAAATGCATTAACTGTAAATGCATATACGTAGTTCTGGTTGTGGTACAGTGATACTAATAATATTAGAATTACTGGTATTAATACATATACTGTAGTTCTGTTGGTACAGGGATACTATATATATTGAGAATTACTGTATTAATACTATACTGTAGTTTCTGGTTTGTACGGATACTATATAATATTGAAATTACTGGATTAATACTATACTGCTGTTCTGGTTGGTACAGGGTTCTATATAATATTGAGAATACTGGTTTATACATCAATACTGTAGTTGGTTGGGTACAGGATTACTATAGATAATTTGAGAATTATGGTATTAATTCATCTACTGTAGTTCTGGTTGTACAGGGTTATCTATATAATATTGAGAATTACTGGTATTAGACATATACTTATCTCTGTTGGTACAGGGATACTATATAATATGAGAATACGGTTAATCCATATACTGTAGTTCTGGTTGGTACGGTTTCTATATATATTGAGAATTACTGGTTTCATACTATACTGTAGTCTGGTTGGTAGAGGGATACTATATAATATTGAGAAGATTACTGGTATTAATACATACTTTTTACATCTTTCTGTAGTGATGGTAAACCCCTCTCTATAATATTTGTCACGAAAACTCCCATGATCATTACTTACTTTCCTCCGACATTCAATCCCGGCCCTCTGCTTGCATGAAACTGAAAGCAGGGGGCTGGACCGGCAGCCGCGTCCGTAATTCACTGAGAGGTATCCCATCACAGACGTGGCTTCCGGCTGTACTGAAAGTACTGATCGGGAGAGTTTTGCTGAAATAACCATGGCGGTTGGGGTTGGGAGCATCCTAACTACAGAAAAGGGTTTTCAACTCGAGCATAGAATAAAACGAGAGGGAGGGGTGGGGGGGTCACACTGCGATGTGCAAATTCTCGGAGGAACACTCTGAGGCACAGAGATTCTATATGAACTCGCCAGGCCTCCTGGGGGTCGTTTTCTGGACTTTGGAGGGACATTAAGGAAGACCATTTGGAGCTTGGATGTAAGGTTAAGTTTTTACACACTCACCCAGATGTATGCCAGTTAGTGGGTTTAATTCTAGCTTTTGTGAGGAGGTGCACATGCCCTACAATTTTATCTATGTTCCAGACCAACACCATCTAGTCAATAAATCCTTATCCTGTGATTACAGTGGACTATTGTATTCTTCTAAATGATTACAGGTACGGATCCGATGATGAGGAAAGGGTTAAACTCCGATCTAGACTAATTAATGGTGGGATCCATTGATGAGGAAGGGTTAAACTCGATCTAGACTATTAGAGGGATCCGATGGATGGACAGGGTAAACTCCGATCTAAGACTAATTAATGGTGAGGATCTGATGGATGAGGAAAGGTTAAACTCCGATCTAGACTAATTAATGGTGAGATCGATGGTGAGGAAGGGTTACTCCGATCTAGACTAATAATGTGCGGATCTGATGATGAGAAGGGTTAAAACTCCGATCTAGACTAATTAATGGTGAGGATCCGATGGATGAGGAAAGGTTTAAACTCCGATCTAGACTAATTAATGGTGCGGATCTGATGGATGAGGAAAGGGTTAAACTCCGATCTAGACTAATTAATGGTGGGATCTGATGGATGAGGAAAGGGTTAAACTCCGATCTAGACTAATTAATGGTGCGGATCTGATGGAAGAGGAAAGGGTTAAGCTCCGATCTAGACTAATTAATGGTGCGGATCTGATGGATGAGGAAAGGGTTAAACTCCGATCTAGACTAATTAATGGTGCGATCTGATGGATGAGGAAAGGTTTAAACTCCGATCTAGACTAATTAATGTGCGGATTCTGATGGATAGAAGGGTTAACTCCGATCTAGACTAATTAATGGTGAGGATCTGATGGATGAGGAAGGGTTAAACTCCGATCTAACTAATTAATGTGCTGGATCCGATGGATGAGGAAAGGGTTAAACTCCGATCTAGACTAATTAATGGTGAGGATCTGATGGATGAGGAAAGGGTTAAACTCCGATCTAGACTAATTAATGGTGCTGATCCGATGGATGAGGAAAGGGTTAAACTCCGATCTAGACTAATTAATGGTGAGGATCTGATGGATGAGGAAAGGGTTAAACTCCGATCTAGACTAATTAATGGTGGGATCGGGATGAGGAAAGGGTTAAACTCCGATCTAGACTAATTAATGGTGAGGATCTGATGGATGAGGAAAGGGTTAAACTCTCGATCTAGACTAATTAATGGTGAGGATCTGATGGGATGAGGAAGGGTTAAACTCCGATCTAGACTAATTAATGTGCTGATCATGTGATGAGGAAAGGGTTAAACTCCGATCTAGACTAATTAATGGTGCGGATCTGAGGATGAGGAAAGGGTTAAATTCCGATCTTAGACTAATTGGTGCGGATCCGATGGATGAGGAAAGGGTTAAATCCGATCTAGACTAATTAATGGTGAGGATCTGATGGATGAGGAAAGGTTAACTCCAATCTAGACTAATTAATGGTGCGGATCTGAGGATGAGGAAGGGTTAACTCCGATCTAAACTAATTAATGGTGCGGATCTGATGGATGAGGAAAGTTAACATCCGATCTAGACTAATTAATGGTGCGGATCTGATGGATGAGGAAGGGTTAAACTCCGATCTAGACTAATTAATGGTGCGGATCTGATGGATGAGGAAAGGGTTAAACTCCGCTAGACTAATTAATGGTGGGATCTGATGAGAGGAAAGGGTTAAACTCCGATCTAGACTAATTAATGGTGCGGAATCTGATGGACGAGGAAAGGGTTAAATTCCGATCTAGACTAATTATGGTGCGGATCTGATGGATGAGGAAAGGGTTAATTCCGATCTAGACTAATTAATGGTGCGGATCTGATGGATGAGGAAAGGGTTAATCCGATCTAGACTAATTAATGGTGCGGATCTGATGGATGAGGAAAGGGTTAAAACTCCGATCTAGACTAATTAATGGTGAGGATCTGATGGAGAGGAAAGGGTTAACTCCGATCTAGACTAATTAATGGTGCTGATCCTGATGGATGAGGAAAGGGTTAAACCCTATCTCAGACTAATTAATGGTGCGGATCGATGGATGACGAAAAGGGTTAAACTCCGATCTAGACTATTAATGGTGGGATCTGATGGATGAGGAAAGGGTTAAACTCCGCTCTAGACTAATTAATGGTGCTGATCTGATGGAAGAGGAAGGGTTAACTCCGATCTAGACTAATTAATGGTGCTGGATCTGATGGAAGGAAAGGGTTAACTCCGATCTAGACTAATTAATGGTGAGGATCTATGGATGAGGAAAGGGTTACAACTCCGATCTAGACTATTAATGGTGCTGATCTGATGGAGGAAAGGGTTAAACTCCGATCTAGACTAATTAATGGTGTGATCTGATGGAGGGAAAGGGTTAACTCCGATCTAGACTAATTATGGTTTGCGGATCTGATGGATGAGGAAGGGTTAAACTCCGATCTAGACTATTAATATGTGCGGATCCTGATGGATGAGAAAGGGTTACAACTCCGATCTAGACTAATTAATGGTGCGGATCTGATGGATGAGGAAAGGGTTTAAACTCCTCTAGACTATTAATGGTGCTGATCTGATGGATGAGGAAAGGTTAAACTCCGATCTGACTATTATGGGCTGATCTGATGGATGAGGACAGGTAAACTGCTATCTAGACTATTTAATGGTGTGGATCTGATGGATGAGGAAAGGGTTAAACTCCGATCTAGACTATAATGGGGCGGATCTGATGGATGAGGAAAGGGTTAAACTCCGATCTAGACCTAATTAATGGTGAGGATCTGATGGATGAGGAAAGGTTTAAACTCCGATCTAGACTAATTAATGGTGCGGATCTGATGGATGAGGAAGGGTTAAACTCCGATCTAGACTAATAATGGTTGCGGATCTGATGATGAGGAACGGTTAAACTCCGATCTAGACTAATTAATGGTGCGAATCTGATGGATGAGGAAAGGGTTAAACTCCGATCTAGACTAATTAATGGTGAGATCTGATGGATGAGGAAGGGTTAAACTCCGATCTAGACTAATTAATGTGTGCGGATCTGATTGATGAGAAAGGGTTAACTCCGATCTAGACTAATTAATGGTGGGCGGATCTGATGGATAAGGAAAGGGTTACTCCGATCTAGACTAATTAATGGTCGGATCTGATGGATGAGGAAAGGTTAAAACTCCGATCTAAACTAATTAATGGTGCGGATCTGATGGATGAGGAAAGGGTTAAACTCCGATCTAGACTAATTAATGGTGCGGATCTGATGGATGAGGAAAGGGTTAAACTCCGATCTAGACTAATTAATGGTGCGGATCTGATGGATGAGGAAAGGTTAAATTCCGATCTAGACTAATTAATGTGTTGGATCTGATGCGAGGAAAGGGTTAACCTCCGATCTAGACTAATTAGGGTGCGGATCTGATGGATGAGGAAAGGGTTAACACTCCGATCTAGACTAATTAATGGTGCGGATCTGATGATGAGGAAAGGGTTAAACTCCGATCTAGACTAATTAATGGTGAGGATCTGATGGATGATGAAAGGGTTAAACTCCGATCTAGACTAATTAATGATGCGGATCTGATGGATGAGGAAAGGGTTAAACTCCGATCTAGACTAATTAATGGTGCGGATCTGATGGATGAGGAAAGGGTTAAACTCCGATCTAGACTATAATGGTGCTGAATACTGATGGATGAGGAAAGGGTTAAACTCCGATCTAGACTAATTAATGGTGCGGATCTGATGGATGAGGAAAGGGTTAAATTCCGATCTAGACTAATTAATGGTGTGGATCTGATGGACGAGGAAAGGGTTAAACTCCGATCTAGACTAATTAATGGTGCGGATCTGATGGATGAGGAAAGGGTTAAACTCCGATCTAGACTAATTAATGGTGAGGATCTGATGGATGAGGAAAGGGTTAAACTCCGATCTAGACTAATTAATGGTGAGGATCTGATGGATGAGGAAAGGTTTAAACTCCGATCTAGACAATTAATGGTGCTGATCTGATGGATGAGAAAAGGGTTAAACTCGATCTAGACTAATTAATGGTGGAGATCTGATGGATGAGGAAAGGGTTAAATTCCGATCTAAACTAATTAATGGTGTGCTCTGATGGATGAGGAAAGGGTTAAACTCCATCTAACTAATTAATGTGCGGATCTGATGGACGAGGAAGGGTTAAACTCGATCTAGACTAATTATGGTGCGGATCTGATGGAGAAAGGGTTAAACTCCCGATCTAGACTAATTAATGGTGAGGATCTGATGGATGAGGAAAGGGTTAAACTCCGATCTGACTAATTATGGTGCGGATCTGATGGGATGAGGAAAGGGTTAAAACTCCGATCTAGACTATTAATGGTGCGGATCTGATGGATGACGAAAGGGTTAAACTCCGATCTAGACTATTAATGGTGCGGATCTGATGGATGAGAAAGGGTTAAACTCCGATCTAGACTAATAAATGGTGAGGATCTGATGGATGAGGAAAGGGTTAAACTCCGATCTAGACTAATTAATGGTGCGGATCTGTGGATGAGGAAAGGGTTAAACTCCGATCTAACTATTAATGTGCGGATCTGATGGATGAGGAAAGGGTTAAACTCCGATCTAGACTAATTAATGGTGCGGATCTGATGGATGACGAAAGGGTTAAACTCCGATCTAACTAATTAATGGTGTGATCTGATGGAGAGGAAAGGGTTAACCTCCGATCTAGACTAATTAATGGTGTCGGATCTGATGGATGACGAAAGGGTTAAACTCCGATCTAGACTAATTAATGGTGAGGATCTGTGGGAGGAAAGGGTTAAACTCCGATCTAGACTAATTAATGGTGCGGATCTGATGATGAGAAAGGGTTAAACTCCGATCTAGACTAATTAATGGTGCATGATCTGATGGATGAGGAAAGGGTTAAACTCTGATCTAGACTAATTATGGTGCGATCTGATGGATGAGGAAAGGGTTAAACTCCGATCTAGACTAATTAATGGTGCAGATCTGATGGATGAGGAAAGGGTTAAACTCCGATCTAGACAATAATGGTGCGATCTGATGGATGAGAAAGGGTTAAACTCATGATCTGACTAATTAATGGTGCGGATCTGATGGATGAGGAAAGGGTAAAACTCCGATCTAGACTAATTAATGTGCGGATCTGATGGACGAGGAAAGGTTAAACTCCGATCTAGACTATTAATGGTGCTATCGTGGATGAACGAAAGGGTTAAACTCCGATCTAGACTAATAATGGGCTGGATCTGATGGATGAGGAAAGGGTTAAACTCCGATCTAGACTATTTAATGGTGCGGATCCGATGGTGAGGAAAGTGTTAAATAAACTCCGATCTAGACTAATTAATGTGCGACTGATGATGAGGAAAGGGTTAAACTCCGATCTAGACTAATTAATGGTGCGGATCTATGGATGAGGAAAGGGTTAAACTCCGATCTAGACTAATTAAGGTGCTGATCTGATGGATGAGGAAGGGTTAAACTCCGATCTAGACTAATTAATGTGCGGATCTGATGGATGAGGAAGGGTTAAATTCCGATCTAGACTATTAATGGTGTGGATCTGATGGAGAGAAAGGGTTAAACTCCATCTAGACTAATTAATGATGCGGATCTGATGGATGAGGAAAGGGTTAAACTCCGATCTAGACTAATTAATGGTGCGGATCTGATGATGAGGAAAGGGTTAAACTCCGATCTAGACTATTAATGGTGATATCTGATGGATGATGAAAGGGTTTAAACTCCGATCTAGACTAATTAATGGTGCGGATCTGATGGATGAGGAAAGGGTTAAACTCCGATCTAGACTAATTAATGGTGCGGATCTGATGGATGAGGAAAGGGTTAAACTCCGATCTAGACTAATTAATGGTGCTGATCTGATGGATGAGGAAAGGGTTAATTCCGATCTAGACTAATTAATGTGCCATCTGATGATAGGAAAGGTTAAATTCCGTCTAGACTAATATGGTGGATCTGATGGGAGGAAGGGTTAAACTCCGATCTAGACTAATTAATGGTGCGGATCTGATGGATGAGGAAAGGGTTAACTCCGATCTTCTAATTAATGGTGGATCTGATGGATAGGAAAGGGTTAAACTCCGATCTAGACTAATTAATGGTGGGATCTGTATGGATGAGGAAAGGGTTAAACTCCGATCTAACTAATTAATGGTGCTGATCTGATGATGAGGAAGGGTAAAAACTCGATCTAACTAATTATGGTGAGGATCTGATGGATGGAGGAAAGGTTAAATTCCGATCTAACTAATAATGGTGCTGATCTGTGGATGGAAAGGGTTAAACTCCGATCTAGACTAATTAATGTGCGGATCGATGGACGAGGAAGGGTTAAACTACGATCTAGACTAATTAATGGTGCGGATCTGATGGATGAGAAAGGGTTAAACTCCGATCTAGACTAATTAATGGTGAGGATCCGATGGATGAGGAAAGGGTAAACTCCGATCTAGACTAATTAATGGTCGGATCTGATGGATGACGAAAGGTTAAACTCCGATCTAGACATAATGGTGAGGATCTGATGGATGAGGAAAGGGTTAAACCGATCTAGACTAATTAATGGTGCGGCTCGGATGGATGAGGAAAGGGTTAAACTCCGATCTAGACTAATTAATGGTGAGGATCTGATGGATAGGAAAGGGTTTAATCCATCTAGACTATTAATGGTGCGGATCTGATGGATGACGAAAGGGTTAAACTCCGATCTAGACTAATTATGGTGGATCTGATGGACGAGAAAGGGTAAACTCCGATCTAGACTAATTAATGGTGCGGATCTGATGGATGACGAAAGGGTTAAACTCCGATCTAGACTAATTAATGGTGAGGATCTGATGGATGAGGAAAGGGTTAAACTCCGATCTAGACTAATTAATGGTGCGGATCTGATGGATGAGGAAAGGGTTAAACTCCGATCTAGACTAATTAATGGTGCAGATCTGATGGATGAGGAAAGGGTTAAACTCTGATCTAGACTAATTAATGGTGCGAATCTGATGGATGAGGAAAGGGTTAAACTCCGATCTAGACTAATTAATGGTGCAGATCTGATGGATGAGGAAAGGGTTAAACCCGATCTGACTAATTAATGGTGCGGATCTGATGGATGAGGAAAGGTTAAACTCCGATCTAGACTAATTAATGGTGCAGATCTGATGGATGAGGAAAGGGTAACTCCGATCTAGACTATTAATGATGCGATCTGATGGATGAGGAAAGGGTTTAAACTCCGATCTAGACTAATTAATGTGCTGATGATCGATGGATGAGAAAGGGTTAAACTCCGATCTAGACTAATTAATGGAGCTGATCTGATGGATGAGGAAAGGGTTAAACTCCGATCACTAGATTAATGGTGGCGGATCCTGATGGATGAGGAAAGGGTTAAACTCCGATCTAGACTAATTAATGGTGCGGATCTGATGGATGAGGAAAGGGTTAAACTCCGATCTAGACTATTTAATGGTGCGGATCCGATGGATGACGAAAGGGTTAAACTCCGATCTAGACTAATTAATGGTGCTGATCTGATGGATGAGGAAAGGGTTAAACTCCGATCTAGACTAATTAATGGTGCGGATCCGATGGATGAGGAAAGGGTTAAACTCCGATCTAGACTAATTAATGGTGCTGATCTGATGGATGAGGAAAGGGTTACTCCGATCTAGACTAATTAATGGTGCGGATCCGATGGATGACGAAAGGGTTAACTCGATCTAGACTAATTAATGGTGCTGATCTATGGATGGGAAAGGGTTAAACCCGATCTAGACTAATTTATGGTGCGGATCCGATGGATGAGAAAGGGTTAAACTCCGATCTACTAATTAATGGTGCGGATCTGATGGATAGGAAAGGGTTAACCTCCGATATAGACTAATTATGGTGCGGATCTGATGGATGAGGAAAGGGTTAAATTCCGATCTAGACTAATTATTGGCTTGGATCTGATGGATGAGGAAAGGGTTAAACTCCGATCTAGACTAATTAATGGTGAGGATCTGATGGATGAGGAAAGGGTTAAATCCGATCTAGACTAATTATGGCTTGGATCGGATGGAGAAAGGGTTAAACTCCGATCTAGACTAATTATGGTGAGGATCTGATGGATGAGGAAAGGGTTAAACTCCGATCTAGACTAATTAATGGTGCGGATCTGATGGATGAGGAAAGGGTTAAACTCCGATCTAGACTAATTAATGGTGCGGATCTGATGGATGAGGAAAGGGTTAAATTCCGATCTAGACTAATTAATGGTGCGGATCTGATGGATGACGAAAGGGTTAAACTCCGATCTAGACTAATTAATGGTGCGGATCTGATGGATGAGGAAAGGGTTAAACTCCGATCTAGACTAATTAATGGTGCGGATCTGATGGATGAGGAAAGGTTAACCTCCGATCTAGACTAATTAATGGTGCGGTCTGATGGATGAGGAAAGGGTTTAAATTCCGATCTAGACTATTAATGGTGCGGATCTGATGGATGAGCGAAAGGGTTAAACTCCGATCTAGACTAATTAATGGTGCGGTCTGATGGATGAGGAAAGGGTTTACTCCGATCTAAACTAATTATGTGTGCATCTGATGGATGAGGAAAGGGTTAAACTCCGATCTAGACTAATAATGGTGAGGATCTGATGGATGAGGAAAGGGTTAAACTCGATCTAGACTAATTAATGGTGCGATCTGATGGAAGGGGAAAGGGTTTAAACTCCAATCTAAACTAATTAATGATGCGATCTGATGGTACGAGGAAAGGTAAATTCCGATCTAGACTATTAATGGTCGAATCTGATGGACAGGAAAGGGTTAAACTCCGATCTAAACTAATTAATGGTGCGGATCTGATGGATGAGGAAAGGGTTAAATTCCTATCTAACTTATTAATGGTGCGGATCTGATGGATGAGAAAGGGTTAAACTCCGATCTAGACTATTAATGGTGCGGATCTGATGGATGAGGAAAGGTTAAACCTCGATCTAACTAATTAATGGTGCGATCTGATGGATGAGGAAAGGGTTAAACTCCGATCTAGACTAATTAATGGGGTGGATCTGATGGATGAGGAAAGGGTTAAACTCCGATCTAGACTAATTATGGTGAGGATCTGATGGATGAAAGGGTTAAACTCTGATCGACTAATTAATGGTGCGGATCTGATGGATGAGGAAAGGGTTAAACTCCGACTAGACTAATTAATGTGCGGATCTGATGGAGGAGAAAGGGTTAAACTCCGATCTAGACTAATAATGGTGCGGATCGATGGATGAGGAAAGGGTTAAACTCCGATCTAGACTAATTATGGTGCGGATCTGATGGATGAGGAAAGGGTTAAACTCCGATCTAACTAATTAATGGTGCGGATCTGATGGATGAGGAAAGGGTTAAACTCCGATCTAAACTAATTAAGTGCGGATCTGATGGATGGGAAAGGGTTATATTCCGATCTAGACTAATATGGTGCGGATCTGATGGATGAGGAAAGGGTTATATTCCGATCTAGACTAATTAATGGTGTGGATCTGATGGATGAGGAAAGGGTTAAATTCCGATCTAGACTAATTAATGGTGCGAATCTGATGGACGAGGAAAGGGTTAAATTCCGATCTAGACTAATTAATGGTGCGAATCTGATGGACGAGGAAAGGGTTAAACTCCGATCTAGACTAATTAATGGTGCGGATCTGATGGATGAGGAAAGGGTTTAAATTCCTATCTAGACTTATAATGGTGCGGATCTGATGGATGATGAAAGGGTTAAACTCCGATCTAGACTTTAATGGTGCGGACTGATGGATAGGAAAGGGTTAAACTCCGATCTAAACTAATTAATGGTGCGGATCTGATGGATGAGGAAAGGGTTTAAACTCCGATCTAGACTAATTATGGTGTTGATCTGATGGATGAGGAAAGGGTTAAACTCCGATCTGGACTATTAATGGTGAGGATCTGATGGATGAGGAAAGTTAAACTCTGATCTAGACTAATTAATGGTGCGGATCTGATGGATGAGGAAAGGGTTAACTCCGATCTAGACAATTAATGGTGCGGATCTAATGGATGATGAATGGTTACAACTCCGATCTAGACTATAATGGTGCGGATCTGATGGTTGAGGAAAGGGTTAAACTCCGATCTAGACTAATTAATGGTGCGGATCTGATGGATGAGGAAAGGGTTAAACTCCGATCTAGACTAATTAATGGTGCGGATCTGATGGATGAGGAAAGGGTTAAACTCCGATCTAAACTAATTAATGATGCGGATCTGATGGACGAGGAAAGGGTTAAATTCCGATCTAGACTAATTAATGGTGCGGATCTGATGGATGAGGAAAGGGTTATATTCCGATCTAGACTAATTAATGGTGCGGATCTGATGGATGAGGAAAGGTGTTAAACCCGATCTAAACTAATTATGATCGGATCTGATGACAGGAAATGGTTATATACCCTGTGATATCAATCCGATTACCCTTTCACCCTGTATATCTAATTCTGATTTACCCTTCACCCTGTATATCTAATTCGATTTACCCTTCACCCTGTATATCTAATTCCGATTTACCCTTCACCCTGTATATCTAATTCCGATTTACCCTTCACCCTGTATATCTAATTCCGATTTACCCTTCACCCTAAATATCTAATTCCGATTTACCCTTCACCCTGTATCTAATTCCGATTTACCCTTCACCCTGTGTATCTAATTCCGATTTACCCTTCACCCTGTATATCAAATTCCGATTTGCCCTTCACCCTGTATATCTAATTCCGATTTACCCTTCACCCTGTATATCTAATTCCGATTTACCCTTCACCCTGTATATCTAATTCCGATTTACCCTTCACCCTAAATATCTAATTCCGATTTACCCTTCACCCCTGTATCTAATTCCGATTTACCCTTCACCCTGTATATCTAATTCCGATTTACCCTTCACCCTGTATATCTAATTCCGATTTACCCTTCACCCTGTATATCTAATTCCGATTTACCTTCACCCTGTATATCTAATTCCGATTTACCCTTCACCCTGTGTATCTAATTCCGATTTACCCTTCACCCTGTATATCTTTTCCGATTTACCCTTCACCCTGTATATCTAATTCCGATTTACCCTTCAACCCTGTTATCTAATTCCGATTACCCTTCACCCGGTTATCTTTCCGATTTACCCACTTCACCCTTGTATCTAATTCCGATTACCCTTCACCCTGTATATCTAATTCCGATTTACCCTTCACCCTGTATATCTAATTCCGATTTACCCTTCACCCTGTATATCTAATTCCTATTTACCCTTCACCCTGTTATCTAATTCCGATTTACCCTTCACCCTGTTATCTATTCCGATTTACACCACCCTTCACCCTGTGTATCTATTCCGATTTAACCCTTCACCCTGTATATCTAATTCCGATTTACCTTCACCCTTTGTAATCTAATTCCGATTTACCCTTCACCCTGTTATCTAATTCGATTTACCCTTCACCCTGTGTATCTAATTCCGATTTACCCCTTCACCCTAATATCTAATTCCGATTTACCCTTCACCCTGTGTATCTAATTCCTCCGATTTACCCTTCACCCTGTATATCTAATTCCGATTTACCCTTCACCCTGTATATCTAATTCTGATTTACCCTTCACCCTGTATATCTAATTCCGATTTACCCTTCACCCTGTATATCTAATTCCGATTTACCCTTCACCCTGTATCTAATTCCGATTTACCCTTCACCCTGATATCTAATTCTCGATTTACCCTTCACCCTGTATATCTAATTCCGATTTACCCCTTCACCCCTGTAGTATCTAATTCCGATTTAACCCTTCACCCTGTATATCTAATTCCGATTTACCCTTCACCCTGTGTATCTAATTCCGATTTACCCTTCACCCTGTATTCTAATTCCGATTTAACCTTCACCCTGTATATCTAATTCCGATTTACCCTTCACCCTGTATATCTAATTCCGATTTACCCTTCACCCTGTGTATCTAATTCCGATTTACCCTTCACCCTGTGTATCTCATTCCGATTTACCCTTCACCCTGTATATCTAATTCCGATTTACCCTTCACCCTGTATCTAATTCCGATTTACCACCCTTCACCCTGTGATCTAATCTGATTTTACCCTTCACCCTGTATATCTAATTCCGATTTACCCTTCACCCTGTGTATCTAATTCCTGATTTACCCTTCACCCTGTGTATCTAATTCCGATTTACCCTTCACCCTGTGTATCTAATTCCGATTTAACCCTTCACCCTGTGTACTAATTCCGATTAAACCCTTCACCCTGTATATCTTATCTGATTTACCCTTCACCCTGTATATCTATTCCGATTTACCCTTCACCCTGTGTAATCTATTCGATTTCCCTTCACCCTTATTCAAATTCCGATTTGCCCTTCACCCTGTATATCTAATTCCGATTTACCCTTCACCCTGTGTATCTAATTCCGATTTACTTCCCACAACCCTTGTATCTAATTCCGATTTACCCTTCACCCTTGTATCTAATTCCGATTTACCCTTCACCCTGTTATATCTAATTCCGATTAACCCTTCACCCTTGTTCTAATTCCGATTTACCCTTCACCCTTGTATAATAATTCCGATTTACCCTTCACCCTGTATATCTAATTCCGATTTACACCCTTCACCCTGTATATCTAATTCCGATTTACCCTTCCCCCTGTGTATCTAATTCTGATTTACCACCTTCACCCTGTATATCTAATTCCGATTTACCTTCACCCTGTGTATCTAATCTGTTTACCCTTCACCCTGTGTATCTAATTCCGATTTACCACCCTTCACCCTGTGTATCTAATTCCGATTTACCCTTCACCCTGTATCTAATTCGATTTACCCTACACCGCTTTATCTACTTCCGATTTAACCCTTCACCCTGTATATCTAATTCCGATTTACCCTTCACCCTGTATATCTAATTCCGATTTACCCTTCACCCTTCACCCTGTATATCTAATTCCGATTTACCCTTCACCCTGTTATCTAATTCCGATTTACCCTTCACCCTTTATATCTAATTCCGTATTTACCCTTCTACCCTGTATATCTAATTCCGATTTACCCTCACCCTGTATACTTATTCCCGATTTACCCTTCACCCTGTATATCTAATTCCGATTTACCCTTCACCCTTCACCCTGTATATCTAATTCCGATTTACCCTTCACCCTGTGTATCTAATTCCGATTTACCCTTCACCCTGTATATCTATTCCGATTTACCCTTCACCCTGTATATCTAATTCCGATTTACCCTTCACCCTGTATATCTAATTCCGATTTACCCTTCACCCTGTATATCTAATTCCGATTTACCCTTCACCCTGTATATCTAATTCCGATTTACCCTTCACCCTGTATCTAATTCCTCCGATTTAACCCCCTTCACCCTGTATATCTAATTCCGATTTACCCTTCACCCTGTATATCTAATTCCGATTTACCCTTCCACACCCTGTGTATCTAATCTCCGATTCCCTTCACCCTGTATATCTCAATTCCGATTTACCCTTCACCTTTGGTATCTAATTCCTATTACCCTTCACACCCTGTATATCTAATTTCCGATTTACCCTTCACCCTGTGTATCTAATTCCAATTAAACCTTCACCTTGTATATCTAATTCCCGATTTACCCTTCACCCTGTATATCTATTCCGATTTACCACCCTTCACCCTGTTATCTAATTCCGATTTACCCTCACCCTGTGTATCTAATTCCGATTTACCCTTCACCCTTGTATCTAATTCCGATTTACCCTTCACCCTGTATCAATTCCGATTTACCCTTCACCCTGTTATCTTTCCGATTACACCTACACCCTGTATATCTATTCCGATTTACCCTTCACCCCTGTATATCTAATTCCGATTTACCCTTCACCCTGTGTATCTAATTCCGATTTACCTTCACCCTTATCTAATTCCGATTTACCCTTCACCCCTGTATATCTAATTCCGATTTACCCTTCACCCTGTATATCTTTCCGATTTAACCCTTCACCCTGTATATCTAATTCCGATTTAACCCTTCACCCTGTATATCTAATTCCCGATTTACCCTTCACCCTTATATCTAATTCCGATTTACCTTCACCCTGTATATCTAATTCCGATTTACCCTTCACCCTGTATATCTAATTCCGTTTTACCCTTCACCCTGTATATCTAATTCCATTTACACCCTTCACCCTGTATATCAATTCCGATTTACCCTTCACCCTGTATATCTAATTCCATTTACCCTTCACCCTGTATCTAATATTCCATTTACCCTTCACCCTTATCTAATTCCGATTTACCCTTCAACCCTGTATATCTAATTCCGATTACCTTCACCCTGTTACTAATTCCGATTTACCCTTCACCCTGTTATCTAATTCCGATTTACCCTTCACCCTGTATATCTAATTCCGATTTAACCCTTCCACCTGTATATCTAATTCCGATTTACCCTTCACCCTGTATATCTAATTCCGATTTACCCTTCCACCCTGTATATCTAATCCGATTTACCCTTCACCCCTGTATATCAATTCCGATTTACCCTTCACCCGTATATCTAATTCCGATTTACCCTTCACCCTGTATATCTAATTCCGATTTACCCTTCACCCTGTATATCTAATTCCGATTACCCTTCACACCTGTGTATCTAATTCCGATTTACCCTTCACCCTGTATATCTAATTCCGATTTACCCTTCACCCTGTTATCTAATTCCGATTTACACCTTCACCCTGTATATCTAATTCCGATTTACCCTTCACACCTGTGTATCTAATTCCGATTTACCCTCACCCTGTATATCTAATTCCGATTTACCCTTCACCGTATATCTAATTCCGATTTAAACCCTTCACCCTTGTATCTAATTCCGATTTACCCTTCACCCTGTATATCTAATTCCGATTTACCCTCACCGTGTATCTAATTCCGATTTACCCTCACCCTGTATATCTAATTCCGATTTAACCCTTCACCTGTGTATCTAATTCCGATTTACCCTTCACCCTGTATTCTAATTACCGTTAACCTTCACCCTGTTATCTATTCCGATTTACCCTTCACCCTGTGTATCTAATTCCGATTTACCCTTCACCCTGTGTATCTAATTCCGATTTACCCTTCACCCTGTGTATCTAATTCCGATTTTACCCTTCACCCTGTGTATCTAATTCCGATTTACCCTTCACCTTGTGTATCTAATTCCGATTTACCCTTCACCCTGTATATCTAATTCCGATTTACCCTTCACCCTGTATATCTAATTCCGATTTACCCTCACCCTGTTACATTCCGATTTACCCTTCACCCTGTATATCAATTCCGATTTACCCTTCACCCTTATATCTAATTCGATTTACCCTTCACCCTAAATATCTAATTCCGATTTACCCTTCACCCTGTTACTAATTCCGTTTACCCTTCACCTGTATATCTATTCCGATTTACCCTTCACCCTGTATATCTAATTCCGATTTACCCTTCACCCTAATATCTAATTCCGTTTACCCTTCCACCCTGTGTACTAATTCCGATTTACCCTTCCCCTGTATATCTAATCCGATTACCCTTCACCCTGTATATCTATTCCGATTTACCCTTCACCCTTGTATCTAATTCCGATTTACCCTCACTGTATATCTAATTCCGATTTACAACCCTTCACCCTGTATATCTAATTCCGATTTACCCCTTCACCCTGTATACTAATTCCGATTACCCTTCACCCTGTATATCTAATTCCGATTTACCCTTCACCCTGTGTATCTAATTCCATTTACCCTTCACCCGTGTATCTAATTCCGATTTACCCTTCACCCTGTATATCTAATTCCGATTTACCCTTCACCCTGTGTTCAATTCCGATTTACCACTGTTATCTAATTCCGATTTACCCTTCACCCTGTGTATCTATTCCTATTACCCTTAGTGTATCTAATTCCGATTTACCCTTCACCCTGTGTATCTAATTCCGATTTACCCTTCACCCTGTGTATCTATTCCTTGTTACCCTTCACCCTGTATATCTATTCCGATTTACCCTTCACCCTATATCTAATTCCGATTTACCCTTCACCCTGTATCTAATTCCTGATTTACCCTTCACCCTGTTATCTAATCGATTTACCCTTCACCGTGTATCTAATTCCGATTTACCCTTCACCCTGTATATTAATTCCGTTTACCCTTCACCCTGTATATCTAATTCCGATTTACCCTTCACCCTGTGTATCTAATTCCGATTTACCCTGTGTATCTAATTCCGATTTACCCTTCACCCTGTGTATCTAATTCCGATTTACCCTGTATATCTAATTCCGATTTACCCTGTGTATCTATTTCCGATTTACCCTTCACCTGTATATCTAATTCCGATTTACCCTGTGTATCTAATTCCGATTTACCCTTCACCCTGTAATATATAATTTCCGATTTACCCTTCACCTGTATATCTAATTCCGTTTACCCTTCACCCTATATCTAATTCCGATTTACCCTTCACCCTGTATATCTATTCCGATTTACCCTTCACCCTGTATATCTAATTCCGATTTACCCTTCACCCTGTGTATCTAATTCCGATTTACCCTTCACCCTGTGTATCTAATTCGATTTACCCTTCACCCTGTATATCTAATTCCGATTTACCCTTCACCCTTGTATCTAATTCCGATTTACCCTTCACCCTGTATATCTAATTCCGATTTACCCTGTGTATCTAATTCCGATTTACCCTGTGTATCTAATTCCGATTTACCCTTCACCCTGTGTATCTAATTCCGATTCCCTTCACCCTGTATATCTAATTCGATTTACCCTTCACCCTGTGTATCTAATTACGATTTACCCTTCACCCTGTATATCTAATTCCGATTTACCCTTCACCCTGTATCTAATTCCGATTACCCTTCACCCTGTATATCTAATTCCGATTTACCCTTCACCTGTGTATCTAATTCCGATTTAACCCTTCACCCTGTGTATCTAATTCCGATTTACCCTTCACCCTGTATATCTAATTGCATTTACCCTTCACCCTGTTATCTAATTCCGATTTACCCTTCACCCTGTATATCTAATTCCGATTTACCCTTCACCCTGTATCTAATTCCTTACCCTTCACCCTGTATATCTAATTCCGATTTACCCTTCCCCCTGTGTATCTAATTATTCCGATTTACCCTTCACCCTGTGTATCTAATTCCGATTACCCTTCACCCTGTTACTATTCCGATTACCTTCCACTAATACCCTTCACCCTGTATATCTAATTCCGATTTACCCTTCACCCTGTATATCTAATTCCGATTTAACCCTTCACCCTGTGTATCTAATTCCGATTTACCCCCTTCACCCTGTATATCTAATTCCGATTTACCCTTCACCCTTTATCTAATTCCGATTTACCCTTCACCCTGTGTTATCTAATTCCGATTTACCCTTCACCCTGTATATCTAATTCCGATTTACCTTCACCCTGTATATCTATTCCGATTTACCCTTCACCCTGTTATCTAATTCCGATTTACCCTTCACCCTGTTATCATATTTCCGATTTACCCTCCCCTGTATACTAATTCCGATTTACCCTTCACCCTAATCTAATTCCGATTTAACCCTTCACCTGTATATCTAATTCGATTTACCCTTCCCCTGTGTATCTAATTCGATTTACCCTTCCCCCTGTATATCTAATTCCGATTTACCCTTCACCCGTGTATCTAATTCATTTCCCTTCCTCCCCTAATATCTATTCCGTTTACCCTTCACCCTGTGATCTAATTCCGATTTACCCTTCACCCTTAATATCTAATTCCGATTTACCTTCACCTTCACCCTGTATATCTAATTCCGATTTACCCTTCACCCTGTATATCTAATTCCGATTTACCCTTCACCCTATATCTAATTCCGATTTACCCTTACCCTGTATATCTAATTCCGATTTACCCTTCACCCTTATCTAATTCGATTTACCCTTCACCTGTTTACTATTCCGATTTACCCTTCACCCTGTATATCTAATTCGATTTACCCTTCACCCTGTTATCTAATTCCGATTTACCCTTCACCCTGTATATCTAATTCCGATTTACCCTCACCCTGTATATCTAATTCCGATTTACCCTTCACCCTGTATATCTAATTCGATTTATACTGTACCCTTCACCTGTATATCTAATTCCTCCGATCTAGACTAATTAATGGTGCGGATCTGATGGATGAGGAAAGGGTTAAATTCCGATCTAGACTAATTAATGGTGCGGATCTGATGGATGAGGAAAGGGTTAAATTCCGATCTAGACTAATTAATGGTGCGGATCTGATGTTGCACCTGTACTGTACACACTTTGAAACCCCCAGCTATATATTGGTACAAAACAACCAAAGAAGTCCGTTACCATGGAAACATCCTCCTGTGGATTTTATTGGTGGTTAACGTTACCATTAATTTGCCACGTGTGTATTTGGTGAGTTTCAGAAACAAGGATCAAGGGTTAAATTTCCTTGTCCCCCCCCCTTTATATTATATCGGTTCTGCAGGGGACTTTAGGTTTCTGTGGGGCAGTGGGATAGTCGGCAGGGATGGAATGTTCATGGAACGGTTAATGGATGTTTCTGTCTTTTCCGTATCTATTTTATTTCCACTCATAAAGTTTGAACTCGGGTCCATTACTAATATAGACGTCATTATATTATTGGAGCAATTTCTACTGCTGTCATTCTGTGATTGACAAGTTATTACATGTACCCATGGACAGATAATGTCCATCAGACATCAGAATAGCTTGTAATATAAAGGACAAGGCGAACACATATAATAAATAACATAAGTCATTGCAATGTAAAATATAAAGATCAAGGCGAACACATATATTATAATATTATAATTAATTATAAAATACAGTGGTCAAGGCTAAATTATACCCATTTCCCATTATGGAGGTTAATTCATATTATAATATTGTCTGATCAGGTGCAGTACCTGTCACTGGCCACACGAGGGTTCAAGTTTGATTTTTGCTGGTCCATTGTTCTAGCATTTTTCCCATTGGCTCTGATCGGTCCACCGTGCGTGGGGATCATTCTCCGGTCCATGCATGTTATCCAGCGATTATTGCATGCTCTGCAGCCTTGCCAAATGGATGTTTATTTTTTAACCTTTGCTTGTTATACAACTGACCTCTGTTTATTTTAATACAAATCTTCGTTATGTTGTAGGGAAATAACGCAGACAAACTTTTTTCATTCTTTGTGCTGAAGTTTTCTTTTTCCCCTCCTATTCCTCCATTTCTAATGCACTCAAGGCAATTGGAGTTATTTCGGATGGGAAGAAAGTCAGAGTATGTAACCGTTTTTTCCTCGTTCCCCATGTGCTAATACCTGGATATACACGCAGACGCGCCATCAATATCTTAACCGTGACATGCCTTTGATTGGGTGTTTTATGTCAGTTACCGGATTGGACCAGAAGTGATGGTTTCATTTACATATTGTAACTGTACATTGAGGTCGTTCGGGCGTCCGCGCAGTATATTTCTGTTCTGTTGTCTGCGTGAATATTCCACTATTACACAGAATCTTCCCACCCGTCACTATTAAACAATCTCTGTAACCGATCACGTTAATTGACATTGCTGGATTTGTCTGTCTGTGTGTTTACAATATCCCGGATATTTATTGTAAACCTTCCCTCTTTAGTTCTACACATCTGTTTGTCAGACGCTTAAAGGGAAAATGACCCTCGCCTGTTCCCACTGTTATATTTATGTTTGTCGGCCTCTCCGCCTTTGTAATTTGTTTGATCATAAATATGCAGAAACCTTTTGGTGACATTTTCCCTTTAACTCTGAGCTGCCATTTCAGTTCCTCATTCTCATATTTTATTCTTTTTATTTTAATGATTTTGTCTCTTCTACCCAGGTTTATCTCCGTATTAATTCAAATGCTAATGACCCAGATTGCAGCCTTTTGTTTTCCCTGCTATAAAATATGGAGGCCGTAGAAGCCACAATCCACGTGCAGTGTAGCCACAGTCCACGTGCAGAGCAGCCACAGTCCACGTGCAGAGCAGCCACAGTCCGCGTTTAGTGCAGCCACAGTCTGCGTTTAGTGCAGCCACAGTCCGCGTTTAGTGCAGCCACAGTCCGCGTGCAGAGCAGCCACAGTCCGCGTTTAGTGCAGCCACGGTCCGCGTTTAGTGCAGCCACAGTCCACGTGCAATGCAGCCACAGTCCGCGTTTAGTGCAGCAACAGTCCATGTGTGGCACTGCCATGTCAGTTGAAACATTGTATCAGTTTTACCCTTAATGTTTGTATATTGACTGAACTATTTTGGAAATTGGTAACATCAGTAGATACAGTGAAATGTCGGCTCCCTGGGAAAATCCCATTTGTATCTTCATTTTGTGGCTCTTTATTGCTCATTTCCCTGTTGGATTTAAAGGCCAAACATGACCATACGTAACCTGTGACATGTGTTTCCTAATGTGGCTCAGTCAGTGTCCATGGCGAAGCTCATGACATTGGTTTTCTAGATTTCCATTGTGATTCTTTATTCTCCCCATTGGGTCCTTGGGTGATTCTGTCAGCGTCTCCCCTAATATTGTGTTTCCAATCCCAATATTGACATTGTCATTCCCAACCGCCAGACAACTGGTCAGTACATCCAGGGGATTCAGCTGTTCCACCTTCTGTTCTCTGGGAGAATTTCATTCATTCAGCGTCTGTACAGGTCACCGTCTCCCGATGCTCCCATTCCGTGGCCTTATCTACTGGGCAGAGCATGCTCGGTTTGTGAAATCCTTTTAGCTCTGGGCTGCCCCTAATGTGCAAACTCCACACTAGCGCGTTTTTCATGCGTTTGCGCACGCGATTGCACCCGGAAATTTCGCTAAAGTTGAAATCGCGAGAACGCGAAAATTCCTGCGATTTCCGATACGCATGCAATCGCGCGTCTGTTCGCGTTTTGGTAACGCATGCGTTCAACATTTCTGGTGCGTTAACGCATGCGTTTTCAGAATGCAAAATGGCGAAAACGCATGCGTAAAACGCGAACGCAAAACGCACAAGAATCGTGCACACGGCCGCGTGCGATAACGCTCGCGATTTGTTGCGCAATTACTGTGCGTTGCAGTGTGGCCACAGCCTAAGGGATCCGGTTTTTTTTACCAATAGTGTAGACTGATTGGCCGTTTTTTTTACAAGGATGGGATTTCCAACAGGAACTTTTCTGGGGCCCATTGAACGTGACTTTGCTAACCCGGGTGTGACGGATCCTTTTGATTAATGGTTTTAGGTTGAAAATATCCTTTAATGGCTTTGATGTTTAATGGCACGACCATATCTGTGACAATGGATCTTCTTCCCTTACAGCCCTTGAAGACCCAGACAGTGCAGTCGATGACCGGGACAGTGATTACCGTAGTGAAACGAGCAATAGCATTCCTCCACCATATCACACCACCTCCCAACCCAACGCCTCTATTCACCAATTTCCTGTGCAGTCTCGAATCCAGCAACAGGGCGGCTCGTCGTGTGTAGACCCAGTGCATAACTATGATCTAGATTTCCGGGAGAGAACCACAAGGTGAGTTTGTATGTATGTATGGTTTGTATGGTTGAGCGAAGGATCTGGCGTTCAGGTTCAGAAGATCTTTGGTTGAAAGATTTCTTGCGTGTGAGAAGGCTTTCTGTTCTGTGGGCACCGGTGACATTGTGGTAAATTGAGATACAAAGCAGAGACAGTTTGCTAGGATGAGACATGTCTCACTTTGTAGGAGATCTTGGACCAGGAGCCCATGCACATTCCGTGCATTGGCCCTTCTTGGACCCTGCATCTCGCTGTGGTTGACCCCGAATCTCCCTTTGTTGGACCCTGCATCTCCCCTTGGTGGACCCTGCATTGGTCCTTGGTGGACCCAGCATCTGTCCCTGGTAGACCCTGCATTGTTCAAGGGTAGACCCTGCATTGGTCAATGGTAGACCCTGCATTGGTCAAGGGTAGACCCTGCCTTGGTCAAGGGTAGACCCTGCCTTGGTCAATGGTAGACCCTGCCTTGGTCAAGGGTAGACCCTGCATTGGTCAAGGGTAGACCCTGCATTGGTCCCTGGTAGACCCTGCATTGGTCCCTGGTAGACCCTTCATTGGTCCTTTGTGGACCTTGCCTCTGTCCTTGATGGACCCTGCTTTGTCCCTACATTGGTTCAGCTTTTGCTAGTTGCTAAATAGGGATTTTGTACCAAGGCTCGTCCTATCAGTTACGTTGACTGTTCCAGTATGTGACAGCTGAATAATCCTCCATATTTTCTCATGCTGCATCTCGCTGGCACAGATCCAATGGAAAACTAAAGCGTAATTAACGAAAAAATTAGTGTCAGGATGGAAGTAAATGCTGTAGAGCAAAAAGAGACGCCACAACGCGGAACGACAGAGCGCTAATTAACCGTTAATTACTGGGTCTGCCTGCAGGGAAAGGAGAGAGAAGTTTGCAGTAAAGGGATATTAACACTTACCATGCCCTGAAAAGGAGAAGATGTTCTGTAGCTTTCTTCATGGCTTTATCCTTCTCTACAACAGACTTTCCTGGGAGATTCTTGTTAATCGTTTTTGCAACAGATAAATGATTAAAGGCAAACTAAAGAGAATGAGCTATCTCTTCCTTAAGATGCCTCAACCAATCAGATGTTAGCTTTCAAATGTTAACTAACATCTGATTGGTTGGGGTAAAATGAGCACCATTTTAAACAATAAGAACTTTTATTGAATCTCCCTGTTAGTGTTTGGTTTAAAGTAAGCGGGAGAGATGACGAGTGTTTGTATCAAGGTTCCGGTCATTCTTGGCGAGGTTTCTCTCCTCGGGAGGACCTACCCCAGATATAATTTCATATTAGAGATTTTTATTTATGTTTTTCCATTCCTCTTTTTGTGTTTTAGCATTCTTCTCTTTTTTTTAAATTGTTTTCTTCATCTCTATATTCTTCCTACTCTTTTCTTTATCTTTCAAGGGGATTTGATAGCAGAGATTCCTCTGCGGATGGACCAAACCATCTAGAGTCTGCGTCCGAATCTAGTCAGCTGACAAGCCTCCGTTACTCACTAGAAAGTAGGCATTCTCTAGATCTGTCGGATAGGTAGGTTAACATCTGCTCGGCAGAGAACCAGTGCTGTTTTTCTGTTCTGTGTCGTAATTGTGTGTCGGTCAGTGTTGACCGTAGGGCTTATTTAATAAAAGGTGCAAAAGGAACCAATCAGATTACACCTTTTTACCGGTCTACTTCAGTTAGACATTTGGTTGAATTTGATTGGATGCTGCAGATTAACAGCACAGTCAAATTTCTGCACTTCCTATTGGATAAGCCTGCATACATCTTCATTGCCATCACCATGGATGACCCTAGACGTACCTTAAGGTTGGCATCAGTATTCTTGGCAAACAAAGTGTTAGTAAATTGTAGATTATATTGTAAATGGTAGATTGTCTCTATTGTGACATGTTTTTGTATAAAAACACAAACCATTGCTTCTTGACAAGCATCTTTCTTGTATAGAAATTAACCACTAATTAAAATGTTAACGTTTCATTCCATTTTTTCCCATTCACTGCTCCATTTACAATTAGGAAAGACACCTTAGGTAGGAAGGATGCGATTAGGATTGTTCCTTTTGAGACTGAAGCAACTGATGATCTCTTAGAAGAAAATGACTGTAAAGAACCTGGAAAACAACACATTGAAGACTTTCTCTTTCTGAGAGAGAGACAGAAACACTGGCAGACGGAACATCTTGCCAACAGCTTAAAGGAATCATCTGATACCCACAAGAAGACACGTGCTGATAAGAGCTTAGTCCATAAATCTACGGCTGTTTCAAGATATCCAAAAGAATATGACACAATAGATAGGCGAAGGGCAAGGAAGGGTACAAACCCCAAGCACAAAATGGGCAATTCATTTCTCAGGGAGACCGTTGGCTCTGAGGAACCTCTACAAACTTTCTCGTATGGTCATTCTTCAAGCGTTGACAGTAGAAAGAGCACTTGTTTCTCAGATGAGTCCTCTCAAAATGACCCTATGCTTTCATTTTATCCAGTTTTAAGGCCTTACAAAAATGGTTTGCTGGTGAAGAGTGGAAGGCTTTCAAATGTTAACCCAAAAAATCATCAGCAAAATTACTCCACTCTTCTAGAAGATGCTGAAGATATTCCTAATAAAAAACAAAGTGTGTTAGGACAAGGTTCATCATTGGATATTCTTGAAGAACATGCTAGTAGTTCTTCAGATAGTCACCCATGTTCACCTGTCTCTGATGATGACTTGGAAGAATTGGCTCTGCTTGATCAATCATTCCCCGGTAACAGTTTAGTTTACCCCAGTGAGTTGGCTTTAGGTGGTTCTCACAGAAATTCTATGAGTGAAGTCAAACCTGTTGCTCATAACAAAACATCTTTCTCAAGAACACCCAACAAATGTGGATACTTGAGTAGAAATTTTAGTCTGTCTCCTGTTGAAGAACCGAAGGATGAATATATTGATACAATGGACGAATTACAGTGTTTGGTAGAATCTGTTTCAGAATATCTGGCTGAAAAAGAAGAAGAGATAAACAAGTATCATACTCTGCCTATCAATAACCTGAACTCTACTAATATAGCAAATAAGCAAAGTCAATGTGCTAAGATAGAGAAGGTACCTAAAAATATAGACGAGGACAAAGAACCAGTTGCCCAATCTCTCGCAGACCTTTCCGGAATTAAAAATACAGTCAACTCTTTCTTTTCCTCGTTTTCTCAGAAGGTCGGTTCGGGAGCAAAGCAAATTTCTGCTTCGGTGGAAAAAATAATTTCCTCGTCTCCTGAAACAACAGAAAATCCCATTTCCAAAATCTTCTCTAACCAGTCTAACACTAATAAGACTTCATCAGATTTAAAAAATATTAATGGGAAAGACCAGAAGGGGGATAAAAAACTTTTTAGTCCCTTCCCTTCAGATAAAGTAAAAGAACTAGTAACTGATAAACATAAAGAGAGCCAAGATCACTCTATAAACAATACTGATTTGACGGATAATGGTCTTGTCCAATCCTCTAAATCTAATGTCTCACTAGTTTCAGAAACATTTGGGGTCCAGAATCTTCCAGGCAAAGAACCCAAACTGGCGAGAACAGAAATGGCTAATTTTATAGATCACTGCCCTGCTAGACCATTGGAGACCTCCATTGAAAAAGATGGTGAATCCAGTAAAATAGGTCTTGCTAAACACTCTCCTGGCAAATTAATAAAGGGGCCATCAGTAACTGTAGAAGAGTTTTATGTTTATAAAGATGATGAGTTTGTTCCTTCCTCAAAGCAGCACAAACCTGTATTCGAAGATTCCAAACCCCCTAAGGAAGGTGGAATCGACAATACGGATTGTGTCGGCAGTGTAAAGCATATTGAACAGACAGTAAAAAACACAACAGAGCAAACCCACAAAACGAATACCGATTTTCTACTCCCCCTGCGAAAGTCTATAAGTCAACTGTTCAGTTTTTCTGAAAATTCTTCAGAAATGAGAGACAACTTGGCAACAACGAGAATATTCAAATCTGAAAACGATCTTTATAAAAATGAAGGCGTTTCAGTAGGAAAGACATTTACAATCCCCGTCCAAAGTTCATCAAATTCTTCTAAAAAACCAACCGAGAAGTCTCCTGACCATACCCCTTCCACCAATGCAGTCAATAAGGAAAAACTGGCAAATGAATATTCAGCCATCAATTTCCCCCAAAAAGTACCCCAAGAAAACAAATTGCAACAAATACCGTCTGTTCAGCAAAAGGAAAGGGTCATGGACATTGATGGTCCTACAAACAGAGTGAATGGGACTTCAAAGGGTCCTCAACCTCTTGCTTCTGTCACCGCCCATAGCGAACTCCCTGTTGACGAAACACGGAAATCAAATCCAAACCTGCAAGGGGAAGGAAGTGCCAAGACCTTTATTTCAAAACTGTTCAAGTTTGCTTCCATGGAAAATCTTACTGTATCAAAGGAGAATGTCTGCAAAGAAAAAGAAAGTCATCAAGCTGATAGTTCTTCGGGATTATTCTCAGGGTTATTTAAATTCAGCTCCTCCGACAATCTGTCAGAGTCTAAACAAAACAAATCATTTTCTCTGCGTCACCACCAAGATAAAGATCCGGTCTTAGGAAAGGTCCCCAGCAACGTTGATCAAATGATTGACAAGAGAGAAGAGACTTTGCTCGATAGAATTAAAAATGTCTCAACAGAGCAGGAGGAAAAGATGGTCCTCAAAGATGAAACAAATCACCCTTGTGTATCAGGGTCAATGTCTAGAGACGTATCTGTGCAATTTGATTCCGAAGACAATGGACTGTGTTGGATAGAGGATTATGAGATGACACCTGAGAGGGATGCTCCATGCTTTTTAAATAATACACCAAGCTCGGACTACAAGAGCGATTGGGTGGAAGAAACGAAAAGCCATCCAAGCTTTGAGTGGGAATATGAAACAGTTGACTTGCAACCTGTTCATTATGCTCCAGATCTAGTTGTTAATGAGAATTTCCTTTCGAGCTTATCGGAGCCAAATAATACAGTGATCAATTTATGCCAAAGGGATAAAAATGCCAATTTAGACTGGTTATCATTTGGTCAGCTGGATGAACAAAGTATTGACACAAATGAACTTTACTTGTTAGAAGCATCTCAAGGACAAAGTTTCCCCCTTCCCTCCCTTGCTGGTGATATAACAAGTTTAGCTGATGGGCTGCCAGTGGATCTAAGTTATTCTTCAAACTGTGACAGTAACCTCTGGAAACTAATTGACAATGAGTCATTAAGTGTGGATGAAAACATGTTATTTTCCCCTAATGATGATGAATATTTTGAATGGTTGGCATTGCTTAGGTTTGGTCTATGGTCCCCGTC
Source organism: Hymenochirus boettgeri (assembly GCA_019447015.1). NCBI lineage: Eukaryota > Metazoa > Chordata > Amphibia > Anura > Pipidae > Hymenochirus > Hymenochirus boettgeri. The sequence continues at coordinate 15,092 of JAACNH010001455.1, read as the reverse complement.
GGAAGAAGGAGACTGTGGATATTACATGTACAGTGATGGTATTTATATTTATTCCCTCCTGACTGATCCTACAGGGGAGTATGTGTATGTATGTTCTTCAGACACCTGTAGCTCAGATTTTTTGGAAGGTTCAAACTTGGATTACTCTGAAGCAGATGATGTCATTGTTTGTGGATTCAAGGTCCCATTGAACTGGGAAATGCCCTCACTATTTGTAGCAGAGGAACAAATTCAAAATGACATGGAAAACAATGCCCTTGATTTAGCTTTAAATAAAAACAATGAATTAATGACCATGAATTTGGAGACTTTCTCCCATATGTTTGAAGAATCGATCCATTCTCAAATAGACCAGCCTTTAGATTTTTCATGTTGCACACTTAAAAAATTAAAAGTGGATTTACAGAGTGACGGGGAAAAGCAAATTTCTGAAAAATATCCTCGAACTCTTGACCTAAGAAAGAATCACAAATGGCCAACAAGGTTGGAAGAAATCCACCACAGGACAGGAAACACTCCCCCTGTTGGGGTTCTGGATAAAATCCCAGATTTTACATTTTTTAAATCAACAAACCATGAAGATGTGTTAGGCCACAAACCATTTCAAGAGAAGCCAAGCTCAGAAGATAAGTCACCGTTCAATCCTGTGTCATCGTTATTTTCCTCTCTCGGTGGGCTTCTTGGCAAAGCCTCAGAAACAAATAAACCCTCTGTAGAAAACCCTCAGTCTTTATCTACTGATTTTCCAACCAAGGAGACCCCAGTTGCTAACAAAGACTCAAAAACCAACCAGCCTAGCCGAACTTCTAATAGCCCAAATATGCATAATGGTAGTCAAGAGAACCACCACAAGTCACAGCCACCCAAGTCACAGAGAAATAGGACTGTGGTTCAAGATACTTATCAAAATGAAAATCTTGATCAATCATCTTTACCTCTAGAAGTATTAAAACCTCAGAATCTCAATCAAGATAAACCAATTGATCATAATAGGAACTACGAGCGGTTAGACTCTGGTGTTGGAGAAGCCAAAACTTGTCCTGAAATGCCAGAGAAAACTTTTCTTCAGAGTGCAATGCAAATGTTCAATCTAGGGGATAATGGGGGCTCTGCCAAGGAAAGTTCTGAAAAAGGTAAAGTTACTGGGTTCATGAACTTTTTTAAGATTCAGACAGGAACAGAATCTTCAGATTTGCCAGAAAAATCAAATACAGGATTATTATCTGGAAATGAAGATCGAGATCAGGATAAAGACTCAACTTCCAAAAATCCGAGCCAATCGCCGAGTGTCTCTTCTTTGTTTGGGTCCTTAGGAGAACTCTTTAAAACAGAGACTGTGTCCACAAAATCTGCTGATGGCATTGCCACTAATGTGCCGGGGGAAAATGACATTGGTAGTTCAATGGGGAACAACGATAAACTTCAAAATTCAACTTCTAAAGAATCATCAGGTGTCACCTCTTTGTTTGGTTCCATTGGAGATCTTTTTAAATCTTCAGATGACGTAAAATTGTCATCTCCGTCTGATTGTGACATTAATTCCCCAAAGGAAGGTGAGAAACTCAAAGATTCTACTTCAAGCTTCACCTCAATATTGGGTTCCTTAGGAGAACTCTTTAAATCTGAAACTAACTCTACAAAGTTTTCTGACGATGTAAAATTATCATCTCATTCAGATGGTGAAAAGAACGTCTTAAACCGAGGAGTCACCAACGCAACATCGACCCGTAAAGAAACTGAATCTAAAGAGTCCACAAACTTCACCTCTGTATTTGGTTCCCTGGGAGATCTCTTCAAAACCGAAACTATTTCTACAACTTTGTCTTCTCAGTCCAAAGAGAATTCATCTCAGAAACCAGGAGAGAATGCAGATTGGGGTCGTCAGAATAATCAGATCCTGAAATCAAACAATACAGATCTAGTTAAGGTAAAAACGTTACCAAACCAAATGACTTTAAATACCAATAGTCCTGAGGCAGGTTGGGAAACCTCCAAAGAAGGCACAAGGTTTGTTGATTTGACTTCACAAGAGACATTTCCGGCTAGGACCAGATCACTGAAAAAGCAGAGTACGGTTAGAGACAATAGTTCACCAAACTGCCCAGAAACTGATCCAGGTACAGGAGAGAGGAATTTAGATGGTCATTGGGAGTCTCATGAATGGGATGGCAAAGAAACATTTATCCAGAAACCCTCAGATGCTGCTATGGGAAAGCTACATCACGGTGAATGTGACAAACCAACTGAAGTCAATGTCCATAAGTCCAGGCAAGAAATACCACAACAAATCCACTCAACACCGATAAGCCAAGATGAACCACAGACCAAAACATTTGCTCCGAGTATCAATATTGCTGAGAGTCTGTCGCAAACTGCAAATAATATTTTTTCTTTGTTCAGTCGACCTGAAAAAGCTCAACCGACTCAAGAGTCAACACAGAGACCGACTCAATCCCAGAATCCTCAACCACAGGGACTCTTTAAATTGCCGTCGTTTTTCTCAGGAAATAACACGACGAATTCGACCCAAAACACCACTTCTTCTTTTTCAAACATCTTTGGATTCTCTTTATTTGATGACAGAAATCAAACTGTCTCTAGTGCCCCAAGAATGTCACAGAAAGATGGAGTTAATTCACACTCGGAAAAAAAGCAAATGGCATTAGGAGAGCCAAGCAGTCAGGCTCGTGTAGGACCTCCTTGTACTGGTGAAACTTTTGTAATGGAGGAAGCTCCCAAAATGGACTCAGACCATTTAAGCGTGTCTCTTTCAGAAAATATCTATGTGAGGGATCAAAAACAATATTCTAATATAGAAAGAGACATCCCAGAAGAGATTTCCAGTACCTTTTCGGAGAGTTATTACAGAAACAATGTTAATTTAGAAGACAGTGTTACAGAACATTCTACAGACACTTTTTCAGAGATCAAATCCGTAAGGGATGATGAAACCTTTTCTGGTCTAGAGAACAGGGATCTAGAGACAATTGCCAATACCCAGTTTATTAGTGATTCTCTGAATGATCGTGTTGGGGTAACTGATGGACTTGTAGACAACACTGAATCTTCCATCTGTGAACAGTCTCTAGGTACGAGCTCCATTGTTCCTGATATGCTTGATCAGAAAAGCTTGTTGGAATCCCGAGACCACATAGATGGCTTTTGGCAGAAGGAACCCTTGACCTTACAACAAGAAACTTCACAGTCAAAAGAAAAAAGATTATTACAAACTGTAGATGAACCTCTACAAACATCTCGGTCAAAAGAGCCCGTTCAGGAGAAAACTGTCCTGGATTCCTCTGCTGAAATGTTTTCTAGTTTCATGTCCAAGATCAATGTTTTCTCTAGTGAACCTCCAAAGAGCTCCTCAAGCTTTCCCTTTACCACTCAATCTTCTTCGTCTTTTCCAAAGAGAAACTCGTTGTTCAGCTTCTCATCCGCAACTGAGAATAAAACCTTTTCTGCCGACTTATTTGGGATATTTAAATCTCCCTCTGAGACCGTCCATAAAGGGCCCGAACCATCAGGGCTTTCCAACACTGCCAGCAGTAACCCCAAATCTAGCGTTCCTTCTCCAGTTCATGGAAACAAACTTTTAACAAAACAGGCAGGGATATGTGAGGCTAATGAATTAAAAGATGAAGATGTGTTTGGAGAGGAATTCCCTGTGGATGGTAACCAGACAACAAACATGGATCCGACACACAGTAATGAACTGTTCATGGGAAACCTTGAGCCAGAAACAGGGGACCAGATAACTGGTACAGATACCAATTCTCTCTGTTTATCTGGTACAGATACCAATTCTCTATATTTAACTGGTACAGATACCAATTCTCTCTGTTTATCTGGTACAGATACCAATCCTCTCTGTTTAACTGGTACAGATACCAATCCTCTCTGTTTATCTGGTACAGATACCAATCCTCTCTATGTGAGTGGTACAGATACCAATCCTCTCTGTTTATCTGGTACAGATACCAATCCTCTCTATTTGACTGGTACGGAACAAGCTCAAAGTCTAATAGATTCACCCTCTTATTCAAAGTCTACTACACCAGACTTGTGTCAAGCCGACAATTCTGTTTTAATAAACGACAACCAACAAGGAACAGGGAGAAGCTCCTCTCCTTGTGTGGTACAATCTTTGGCACAAGATGGAAATCCTGAATCAAAGTCAGATACCCCAAATCAGCCAATAGTATCAAATGAACTTGGGTTCATATCTTCCTTCAAAAAGTTTTCATCCACGTTTTTTGATATTGGAAGTGAAGACAAGGTAAATAAACAGAGTAATGGTCAAGCATCGGTTTTCGGTAAGAAGATCGATTTTTCATTCCCGTGGCAGAAAGATCCAAAGGAAGGTCACACAGGAAATAGTTGGCCAACCCCGCATGATGTGTCAACAGGCGCTGCCCCCGATAATCTACCTGAAAACAAGGGAAATGTCCAAGTAGATGGTTCAGTTTCACTTCTCAATGAACATCATTCTTCACTATCAACATTACCAGCTGAAGGACGTTCTTGTGATGTTTCATCCAATGAGTTTAAATTGAGTAACAAGGAGGAAACTGAGACCCAAAGCCTTGTGGGTTCCGAAGCTTCTCAAAGTCCGTTTCGTGTTCAGGAAAGTCGACCAGAAAGCTCTCTGGATAAACAGAATGACTTGGAATTGGCCACCAGGGAGCTGGCTGGTGGTTCTAGAACAAGCACCCCGATTGGTCCCGAGGAGCCTCCAGAGAAGAAGCCAGAGGAACCTGTGAAAACCAAAAGGCCAGTTACTAGTCAATGCGTAATAAATGGTGTCGCCCATGCAGCCATTTATAAAGCGCACGTAGAGATGTGTAACGTAGCTCAGTCTCCCGCTAGACTTTAGTTGTAGCTGTGGTAGAATCTGTATTTGTGGACAGAACACATGAGTGTAATGATAATCTGCTTCCTTTAAAGCCTATGGAGTAGGTAACAATTCGTATTCTATCTTCTCCTATTGTGTTCTCCTTCTTTTACTGACTGATCACCAAGCTTCTCCTTCCCCGTTAGTCAATACCAGCTGGAGGATGGCAGCTCCAGTCATGATTAGTATTAGTGGAAAGCAATGCTCTATAATTACAAGAGGGCACTAGGAAACCGCCGCTACTTTCCCGTACGCTGCTATTATAATCAAACGGAGAAATCCTGAAAGGTCCCGCCCCCTGTTTGACTGTAATTATGTGTTAAATGTCGGGGAATGAAGTCAATTTCGGATTAAAATGGCAATTTTGTAAAGATAAAACCCAAATCCATCACTTCTGGCCAATAATCGTAGTGTCTAGGAAACCAGTATTTCTTGATGCCCTCTTGACAACCTTCCCAGCAAAACCATAAATAACAGTAGTAAAAACATGTTTCCATTGCCCGTTGTGTTTGATGTGATTGTTCCTTTTCAATCCTGCAAAGATCCAACGTAGAAGAGATTCAATCCGCAGTGACACGGGGGCCCTGGGGCCGTTCCTTGAATTCCACCATATCCCACAGTCACTGCGTATGGAATCTCCTGGTCGCTCTATGTGTTCTGTCTGGAACAATCATGGGGACTGTATTTGAATGTTAAATGAATTGGAAGGGAACCAGCAGAAAAAAGATTAATTCCCCGCAGTGCCTCCTGGATTTCTGTCCTTAGTTTCATGTCTTTACCGTGACATAGGGCTACTGCATGTGCCGTGGCATAAAACATAATGAAAATAAACATTTATATCATAGAGAAAGGGACACGAGAGATGGGAAAGAAATCTATTCTAGGTCAACGTGACATCATGTGGGAGAAACTGCCGTACGTCCCCATAAACCCCTATTCATTCCATTCCCACTGTGATACCAGCTCCATCTTCCATGTCTGCAGTGACTTTCTTTGTATAAGAGTTCTTGAATTTAAGGAAAGTGGCCCCTGCCCTGTAGAGCTTACAATTCAGTTGTTAACGTTTACTGCCACCCAGAAATGTAATTTCTATCCAAAGATTAACCTGTAGTCCTAAAATCTTTTACAATAGGAAGTCCTGCCATTCCTTTCATTCTCATTTACCCCTCCTCCTGGGGAAATCACACTGAGCATGTCTGTGCCAGGGGATTGGGGAGGAGGAGGGATTAGAAGTGACTTCAAGGCTTCACTTCATAGGTGAATCTCTGAAATAACTAGTATAGGTCAGGAAAAATCCGTTTTAGATTCCATTTCTCTAGGATACAAACCTTTCGTGCTGCCATGTTTAATTCAAATAAACCAGAAAGAGAATTCGGCATGTAATTCGGATTAGAATTAGATGGTGACAAGACGTTTGGTGCCCTCTTACATAGACATGACGTTCCAGTCTAGGTTACTGCATTTACATTATTAACATGGGAATAAACAGTAATAGAAACGCCTTTTGTGAAATTTATTTAATTATTAAATATTAATTTAATATTTCTAGATATATAAATGCTCGTTTACGCCCTTGTTATATCCTTGTTATTCTGAGTATTCCGACATCACTGTAATAAGCTGCCATATGGTACAGCCTGGTCTGTGTAGGGAATAATATGGGGCTTGGGAGTCAAAATGGAGTCTTTGGTTTTAGTTTATCTCTTGAAATATCTCTCTGCCAAAAACTTCCAGGGAATAATAGAAATGGTAATGGACCAAGGTAAAGATTAAATTATCTGGGACTTTACGTTACCCAACGATATGGAGCTAAAGACCAAAGTTTGTTGATGTCCCTATCTGAAGACATCAACTAAGGTTCACCTGATCTGTACAGATGTGATGGGGAAGCCTAGTTCCATGTAGAGAGCATTATTGAAATAGACAATATGTATCCTGTAAATCTGAAAACAACATTATGGCTCCCAATTTAAAACTACCTCATACAATATAGAATGTAGCCATTGGGATAATGTAAGAGTGAACAGGGCCCTGATAGGTCCGTACCTGGGAGTTTAAAACTGTTATGTTTCTTCCGAGACCGATTGGGGGATTCAGTTAAAGATGGAGTCTTAATATTAACCTTGGAGAAACCATCTTTGAAGGTATCGTATAGGGTGTTCAGGCAAGGGTGTCTACATGGGTCATGAAACGTATCCATCAGTTTCAGGGGGACATTCTTTACATATCTGGTGGATTTGTACAGGAATCATGGAGCAAAATATTTGATTTAATATCCAACACTAAATTAGAATAAATAAGAAAATCTGGATTGATCTATTGGGTGACTTGTTGGAATCCAGATCCGTTACGTGGTTTTTTATTTAAAGTAACAATTTAATTAAAACTGCCGTAAAGGGTTCTGGGTAATTCCAAAGTAACAATTATTTTCCCTTAATGTAACAAATATTCTAAAACAAAATGGCCACTGACAGGAACTGAAAAGTTTTAATAATTCTTGGCCACAATTGACTGTAAATGTTTTTCCATGAGCTGCATTCACTTTATTTTAACCATTTTACTTTCCCGGTATATATTATATAAGATATTCGGTATAATATATTGCCATTTCCTTTAATGTCCTGTAATGTACTAAATTCCATGTATTTTGTCTTTAAATGACACTTTAACAACTATTTTCTGCTGGTTCCTGCACATCACCATTTTCTTGGGGGGTTTAATGAATAGTCTATTTTGATGACTATTTTATGTGCTTCTCTCCTTTACAGTCCTGCCAGTAGTAGTCGGTATGGTTCATCTGGCAATGTCAGCCAAGGAAGCTCCCAATTAAGCGATTTAGACCATTACCATGAAAGTCTCCAGTCTTTGGACCTGGATGAGGAACGTCGTGGATCCAGTTACAGTTTTCAGACCAATAACAGTGGGAGAAAGAGTGACCGTGAGTGGTACAGCGACCGAGACACAGAGATAAAGAATTCCCTACCGGAGAGCCCCAAAGTGATTCTAGAAAAAGTCCCGGAAAAAGTAATTCCAGAATTTGATCGACCCAAAGATGTTGTCATAGAGAAAAGAGAGAGGTACGTTCATGTTTTCATAGAAAAAAGAGAGAGGTTGGTTTATGTCATAGAGAAAAGAGAGAGGTAGGTTCATGTCAGAGAAAATAGTGGGTAGGTTCATGTCATAGAGAAAAGAGAGAGGTACATTCATGTTTTCATAGAAAAAAGAGAGGTCGGTTTATGTCATAGAGAAAAGATAGAGGTATGTTCATGTTGTCATAGAGAAAAGAGAGGTATGTTCATGTTTTCATAGAAAAAAGAGAGGGTAGGTTCATGTCAGAGAAAAGAGAGAGGTAGATTCATGTTTTCATAGAAAAGAGAGAGAGGTTGGTTTATGTCATAGAGAAAAGAGAGATGTAGGTTCATGTCATAGAGAAAAGAGAGAGGTAGGTTCATGCCATAGAGAAAAGAGAGAGGTAGGTTCATGTCATAGAGAAAAGAGAGAGGTAGGTTCAGGTTGTCATAGAGAAAAGAGAGGTACGTTCATGTTTTCATAGAAAAAAGAGAGAGGTAGGTTCATGTCATAGAGAAAAGAGCGTTAGGTTCATGTCATAGAGAAAAGAGAGAATGTGGCCTATTCATAGTGGCCACACGTCGATGTCTAGCTCAAAGATAAAAATTGCTGTTGCAATAACAAAGCGGCGTATTGCTAGGATCATGTCTTGTCTTGTGTAGAGTCATGTCTTATCCTGTGTAGAGTCATGTCTTGTCCTGTGTAGAGTCATGTCTTGTCCTGTGTAGAGTCATGTCTTGTCCTGTGTAGAGTCATGTCTTGTCCTGTGTAGAGTCATGTCTTGCTCTGTGTAGAGTCATGTCTTGCTCTGTGTAGAGTCATGTCTTGCTCTGTGTAGAGTCATGTCTTGCCCTGTGTAGAGTCATGTCTGTCCTGTGTAAGGTTCCCCCAGTCTTGCCCTGTGTAGAGTCATGTCTTGTCCTGTGTAGAGTCATGTCTTGTCCTGTGTAGAGTCATGTCTTGCCCTGTGTAGAGTCATGTCTTGCCCTGTGTAGAGTCATGTCTTGTCCTGTGTAGTCATGTCTTGTCCTGTGTAGTCATGTCTGTCTGTGTGTCCCTGTTGTCCTTGGTTGTAGAGTCATGCTTGCGGTGTTGTCAGGTCTTGTCTGTGTAGAGTCATTGTCTTGTCCTGTGTAGAGTCATGGTCTTGCCCTGTGGAGAGTCATGTCTTGTCCTGTGTTGTAGAGTCATGCTTGTCCTGGTGTAGAGTCATGTCTGTCCTGTGTAACGTAAGTCTTTTCTGTGTAGAGTCATGTCTTGTCCCTGTGTAGAGTAGGTCTTGTCCGTGTAGAGTCATGTGCTGTCCTGTGTAGAGTCATGTTTGTCTTGGTGTATAGTCGTGTCTTGTCCTGTGTAGAGTCGTGTCTTGTCCTGTGTAGAGTCATGTCTTGTCCTGTGTAGTCGTGTCTTGTCCTGTGTAGAGTCATTGTCTTGTTCGTGAGTCATGTCTTGTCCTGTGAGGTCCTGTCTGTCCTGTGTAGAGGTATGTCTTGTCCTGTGTAGAGTATGTCTGTCCTGTGTAGAGCATGTCTTGTCCTGTGTAGAGTCACTGTCTTGTCCTGTGTTAGAGTCATGTCTTGTCCTGTGTAGAGTCATGTCTTGTCCTGTGTAGAGTCATGTCTTGCCCTGTGTAGAGTCATGTCTTGTCCTGTGTAGAGTCATGTCTTGTCCTGTGTAGAGTCATGTCTTGTCCTGTGTAGAGTCATGTCTTGCCCTGTGTAGAGTCATGTCTTGCCTGTGTGTAGAGTCATGTTGTCCTGTGTAGACATGTCTTGTCGTGTAGAGTCATGTCTTGTCCTGGTAGAGTCATGTCTTGCCCTGTTATGAGTCATGTCTGCCCTGTGTAGGTCATGTTATTGCCCTGTGAGAGTCGTGTCTTGTCCTGTGTAGAGTCGTGTCTTGCCCTGTGTAGAGTCGTGTCTTGCCCGGTGTAGAGTCGTGTCTTGCCCTGTGTAGAGTCGTGTCTTGTCCTGTGTAGATCTGTTCTTTCCTGTGTAGAGTCGGTCTGTCCCTGTGTAGAGTCGTGTCTTGTCCTGTGTAGAGTCGTGTCTTGTCCTGTGTAGAGTCGTGTCTTCGTCCTGTGTAGTCGTGTCTTGTCCTGTGTAGAGTCGTGTTCTTTGCCTGTGTAGAGTCGTGTCTTGCCCTGTGTAGAGTCGTGTCTTGCCCTGTGTAGAGTCGTGTCTTGCCCTGTGTAGAGTCGTGTCTTGCCCTGTGTAGAGTCGTGTCTTGCCCTGTGTAGAGTCGTCTGTCTTGCCTTGTTGTAGGTCGGTCTTGTCCGTGTAGAGTCGTGTCTTGTCCTGTGTAGAGTCGTGTCTTGCCCTGTGTAGAGTCGTGTCTTGCCCTGTGTAGAGTCATGTCTTGTCCTGTGTAGAGTCATGTTTGCCTGTGTAGAGTCATGTCTGTGCCTTTGTAGGTATGTCTTGCCTGTGTTAGATCATGTCTGCCCTGTGTAGAGTAGGTCTGTCCTTGTAGAGTCATGTCTTGTCCTGTGTAGAGTCAGTCTTCCCTTGTAGAGTCATGTCTTGCCCGTGTAGATCATGTCTTGCCCTGGTAGAGTCATGTCTTTGCCCTGTGTAGAGTCATGTCGTGCCCGTGTAGATAGTCAGTCGCCTGTGTAGAGTCATGTCTTGCCCTGTGTAGAGTCATGTCTTGCCCTGTGTAGAGTCATGTCTTGCCCTGTGTAGAGTCATGTCTTGCCCTGTGTAGAGTCATGTCTTGCCCTGTGTAGAGTCATGTCCTGGTGTGTTGCCTGTTGTAGAGTCATGTCTTGCCCTGTGTAGAGTCATGTTGCCCTGTGTGAGTCATGTCTTGCCTGTGTAGAGTCATGTTGCCCTGTGTAGAGTCAGGTCTGGTCTGTGAGTCAGTCTGTCTGTGTAGAGTCAGTCTTGTCCTGTGTAGAGTCGTGTCTTGTCCTGTTGTAGAGGTTGTCTTGCCTGTGTAGAGTCGTGTCTTGTCTGTGTGAGTCATGTCTTGTCCTGTGTAGAGTCCATGTCTTGCCTGTGTAGAGTCATGTCTGTCCTGTTGTAGAGTCGTGTTGTCCCGTGTGAGTCCTGTCTTGTCCTGTGTAGAGTCGTTGTTCGTGTGTCTTCTGTGTAGAGTCATGTCTTGTCCTGTGTAGAGTCGTGTCTGTCCCGGTTGTAGAGTCATGTCTTGTCCTGTGTAGAGTAATGTCTTGTCCTGTGTAGTCGTCTTGTCGTGTAGAGTCGTTTGTCTGGTCCGTTAGAGTCGTGTTTGCCCTGTGTAGAGTCGTGTCTTGTCGTGTGAGTCGTGTCTTGCCTGTGTGAGAGTCATGTTTGTCCTGGTAGAGTCGTGTTTGTCCCGTGTAGAGTCAGTCTGTCCTTTGTAGAGTCATGTCTTGTCGTGTAGAGTGTGTCTTGTCCTGTGTAGAGTCGTGTCTGTGTCTGTGTGAGTCGTGTTTGCCTGTGTAGATGTCGTGTCTTGTCCTGTGTAGAGTCGTGTCTTGTCCTGTGTAGAGTCGTGTCTTGTCCCGTGTAGAGTCGTGTCTTGTCCTGTGTAGAGTCGTGTCTTGTCCTGTGTAGAGTCGTGTCTTGTCCTGTGTAGAGTCGTGTCTTGGTCCCGTTGTAGAGTCATGTCTTGTACTGGTGTAGAGTCAGTCTTGTCTGTGTAGAGTCGTGTTTGTCCGTGTGTAGAGAGTCATGTCTTGTCCTGTGTTGTAGAGTCATGTTTGTCCTGTGTAGAGTCGGTCTTGTACTGTGAGAGTCTGTCTTGTCCCGTGTAGAGTCATGTCGTGTCTTAGCGTGTAGAGTAGTCTTGTCCTGTGTAGAGTCATGTCTTGTCCTGTGTAGAGTCGTGTCTTGCCCTGTGTAGAGTCATGTCTTGTCCTGTGTAGAGTCATGTCTTGTCCTGTGTAGAGTAGAGAAGGCTGCACACACACTCATGGGACTCAGAATATTCAGTAATTCCATTAATTTTCATTGTTTTATATTTTTTTTCTCTTTAAGCTTCCATGAAGATTTGGGGCCTCCTCCATTTTCCCCAGCCAGGGCGCACTGGCTCCGAGCTATAAATAAAGTGCGAGTCCAGATCCAAGAGGTAGGAAGAAATGACTGCAGGATTTTTGCTGTCTGTGCATGGCAGTGTGGTACTGGTCACATGAACTCACTGTGGTTTGTGTTGTGTGTGTCTTTGTGGCACTGGTCACATGACTTTACTGTGATGTGTGTGTATAGAAAATTCTTTGGTCTGTTGCATGTGATTGACTTCCTCCTGTCATTCCCTATAAACCGCTGTCATGTTCTGTGTGCCTACCTTTAATATCATGTATAATATAACCCCCATATAATATTATATACAATATATCTTCCCCTATATCATATATAATATAAAATATTATATATCCCTCCCCCATAATACATATATAATATAACCCCCATATAATATATAACAATATATCTTCCCCTATATCATATATAATATAAAAACATATTATATACATCCCTCCCCCATAATATCATATATAATATAACCCCCATATAATATTAGAACAATATATCTTACCCTATATCATATATAATATAAAACATATTATATATATCCCTCCCCCATAATATCATATATAATATAACCCCCATATAATATTATATACAATATATCTTACCCTATATCATATATAATATAACCCCCATATAATATTATATACAATATAATACCTAACCTTTATTTTCAACGTTGGCAGTCTAACTGTTAATGTTATAAATAAAAGTTAAGTTTTATAGAGGGAAAATCTCTAGAGTGCTCCGTGTATCTGCTCTTACATATATTATATATAATAAAATCCCCGTATAATATCATATATATGTATGTATGTTTATGATTTTATATAGAATTATATGTGTGAAGTTCAGTAGTAAAATAGTGCAGTGTAGGTCTGGTTATTATCACATCATTGGAAGGGCGATGATGGGTAAATAAATACATAACATCTATCACCCTTCCTACTATGCACCATCTCCTCCAATCAGACGCCAGCCTCCTATCTCTGTATGAGAGTCTGACGTGGATTAGATTGTTATCCTTGCAGACTCCTATAAATGCTGCCGGGTATAATAAGATCTTTGGGGGTGGTTGGGAATTCACCTAATACAGAGATGCACAACAGAAAACAGAAATCATTTTTAAAGGGGAACTACACTGCTTTTGTAAATTATGCCCATTCATTTGGCTTCAACAGAGTTGCCCATTTGGATGCATCGCCCGGTAAGTTTCTTAGTCATTGATTGGTCCACCTATCATCCAATGACTGACGGGAACTTTTCCCATCTTTACCTTATTGTATCTCGGTATAGAAATCAATATCGCACATAGAAATGGAATGTAATGTGCTAGGGGCCACATTTCACTTTAAACCCCCATTAAACTGGATGTGTCAGCCACTTAGATCGTACGTAACACCAATATACTTCCCTAGTAACTGCTGAATTGATTGGACGCCGACTCTGGTACCCAGCATTCCATCTGGTAGGGATGTGCAGCCTGTAATAGTGAAATAGGGATATCCCGTTCCTGGGTCGCCATGTATATAAATATATTGACTTGTGTATAGTTCACCTTGTCACTGCTGGCTACAGATTGGGTAGTGAAAACGGGATTGTGGGAAGTTCTAAGCCTGTCCCTTAGACTTGGATCCGGCGCAGTGTTTATTCAATATGGCCCCTAATGGCGCTGAATATTATTCCTGTCAACACCCGGTGCCATGGGGGCTTGTGGGTAAGTCTATGTGATGGGTGCAGGGTCCTTACTAAATAGCGTATCTATTATCATCACCTTCTAGCTCTATAGTTATCGATCACGTGAAGTTTTATAAACGTTTCTCATTTTACGCCACAAATAAAACTTCCTCATTGGGGTTTTTATAAAAAAGAAATCCCATTACAGGAATACAATGGGGAGGAGGTGGTTAACATCTGTAACCCATAGCAACCAGGCAGGTGGACCATTGGATGCTGCAGTCTGGTCGCTATGGGATTCCTGTATAATATTGATGTGCGGTTAGTGTATGTTTGTGGCCCCCAGGCTGTCAGTAGGTTAGGGCCCTGAATATAAAATGTGGTTCAGTATCTACCAGGAACCCACATATTCCACTTGTATGGACCAAAGGAGGACAGGGGTTTGGGATGTATAGCATCACCTATAATGTGATGAATTCCATTACCCAGCATTCATTGTGCACAGACAGACAGGGATCGTTGGGTGCAGATAGAATTTCTATAATAACAGGTAAAGGAGAAGCAAGTGCTCCTGTCACAATAACGAACATGCAGACTGTCAGGTTAAAGGGCAAGTAAAAAAAAGCCACATGGTTCCTTACATTCACATTGAGAATTTAAAGGAGACGAAGTTAAAACATAAATAGAATTACAGATCCCTATATTGATCACCTCTGAAATTTGTGACCCAGATATACAGTTGCACATAGTTAATTCTGTAGCCCCTCCCACCAGAACTGCCAGTTACTGGGTGACCTGTTTGTGTCCTTTCTGCAACCGAAACTAAGCAAGGAAGAAACCAGTTGTTACTCACTAGGAAGGAGGCTGCTGAAACCAGGAAATGTCACAATCCTGCACAATGACCCAATGGTTTTTCCCACAATGCTGCTGGTTACACAGATATCTGATAGTTACGACATTTTATAATACATAAGAATTGGGATTAGAATTGTGAGGTGCAATGGTGAGGATCCGTATTACAATCACTGGGTGACTCCCTGTCTCCCACTGCTCTTCCCCCAGTCTTTCTCCCACCCTGTAGGGAGCTGTTTATTCAGTATCTAGTTCATTGCCGTTCCTATCGGAAAGTAAAGGAAGGACCGGCCATCGTCTCTCTCCCTATTCGTTGATTGAGTTACGATGTAGATAAGGAGGAGCGGACAGCTGGGTCACTGCTTTATGACTCACAGGAATGTGTCCGCTCCTCCTTATCTACATCGTAACTCAATCAACAAATAGGGAGAGAGACGATGGCCGGTCCTTCCTTTACTTTCCGATAGGAACGGCAATGAACTATTTACATACTGAAAAGACAGCTCCCTACATGCATGATTAATACAGGATGGTAAGGAAAGGAAGGGGAACATTATCCCTTATATATTACACTGTAAGGGGAACATTAT
>JAACNH010001454.1:22401-50433 GCA_019447015.1 Hymenochirus boettgeri | reverse complement strand
GGTGGCTAGATGGCCTTAGTCCTTTATACAACCTCCAATCTATGTTACTATTAACTTTTAACAGACATATGGGTAGTTATAAAGGTTGGACTAGATGGACCGTATGTCCTTTATTACACCCCAAATACTATGGTACTATGTACTGTATACAGACATTATGGTAGGTTACAGTTGGACTAGAATTGACTTAATTCTTTATACAACTCCAATACATGTTACTATGTAACTGTTATCAACGACATTAGGGGTAGGTATAAAAGGTTGGCTAGAATGGACGTATGTCTTATACACCCTCCATTATGTTCCTATGTAACTGTTACCAGACATTATGGGTAGGTATAAAGGTGACAGATGTACGTAGGTCTTTATACAACCTACATACGATGTTACTAATGTAACTGTTATACAGACATATGGGTAGGGTTAAAGTTGTCTAGCTGGACGTATATCTTAATACAACCTCCAATACTAGTTTGCTAGGAACTGTTAATACAACAGTATGGGTTAGAGGTATAAAGGTTGGGACTAGATATGGATTATGTCTTTATCTAACCTCCAATACTATGTTTACTATGTAACTGTTATACAGACATTATGTGTAGGGTATAAAGTTTTGGACTAATGGACGTATATCTTTATACAACCTCCAATACTATGTTACTCTATGACTGTTATAAACGACATTATGGTTAGGGTATAAAGGTTGGACTAGATTGAGTATGTCTTTAACAACCTCCAATACCATGTTACTATGTACTTTTATACGAACTTATTGTTGGTAAAGGTTGGACTGGATGGACATAATGTCTTTATACAACCTCCAATATAGGTTTACTATGTTACTATGTCTTCTTGTTATAATAGTGAACTATCATTTACTGCACCTTTTATATTATTTTTATTTACAATTTCAACCTATTAAACCTACAGCTAAAACTACAAGCCTACACCTTTAACACCATGAACACCGTGAAAACTAAAACAAATAAAAAAACAATACTATTAATTCTATGAAATAGACCTTTGAAGTAATATTACATTCTTATTCCTATTTTAACAATGACGCTTTAACTAAACATCTCTGTAAACCATATCACATTACAAAAACATTCTGCAGTATGGATCAGTTACACAAGTACAGTTACAATTTCATAAAATGTACAAATAACCTTCAAATACTGTGTGTAACATAGTAACATAGTATTGGAGGTTGTATAAAGACATACGTCCATCTAGTCCAACCTTTATACCCTACCCATAATGTCTGTATAACAGTTACATGGTAACATAGTATTGGAGGTAGTATAAAGACATACGTCCATCTAGTCCAACCTTTATATCCTACCCATAATGTCTGTATAACAGTTACATAGTAACATTTCCATCCCATGAACCCTACCTAACAGTTTTACTTTAGCTGAGAATAGGGGGTCCAGGTAGCCCACTGCTGCACTGTTAGATTGGGTACACACCATACAGTACCGACATTCCCGTGTATCATTCGGTCGAAAATATTGTATGGTGTGGGTGGCAACGACTGTGTCCGATGTCGGTCGCCCATTCGTCTGGATCCTAACATCTGCCGCAACTGACCGTTGTAGTCCTGTGTGTACCCAGCCTTAGGGCACGGCCACACTGCAACGCACACGGAATCGCATGCGATTTCATGTGCAATTTCCTTGCATTTGCGCATGCGTTTTTTTCAATAAGTATAGGAAAACGCATGCAATTGTGATAGAAAATGCGGAACGCAATCGCAGCGCACCCAAAAACGTGCGTTTTTGATGCGTTGCTGCGTTTTCAATGATATAAAAAAAGCAAGCGCAGACGCAAAAAAAGCGCAGCAGTGTGGCGTAGCCCTTAGTGTCTGGAACCCAAACCATTCCCATCCATCTTTCCATTTCCATTCCAAACCTGTGCCAGACGGACTCATTCCCAGCCCGGATCCGTGTCTTCTTTTCCTTCCTCCTTTATTAGATGTCTGGATAAAAGTTGAAAGGCTCCTCCCCCCACGTGGCGTTCTGTCCCGGAGCTGTGAGCCCGCGGGGCGAGAGTCATGTTTAAGTGTGAAAACCGACAGAAATTTGGCGACGATTTTTTTATCAAATCAATTGGCGAAGGTCCGGCAGAAAAGCGCAGAACCACGTTTTTCCGTGTTGGAATCACCTTGGGCATTTTGTCTGCGCACTTTGGGGGTAGGTACCTGGGTTCCGATGTGCAAAGTGGTGATTGTCCGTCTGTTACCGTGATGGTGAAATCTAAACGTGTGCACTCCTTCATATGTACTAAGTACCCAGGTATTATACACACGTATCAGCCTTCATATGTACTAAGTGTACAGGTGTTATCCACACATACCAGCCTTCAGGTATGTAATAAGACCCAGGTATTATCCACAATACCAGCCTTCATATGTACTAAGTACCCAGGTATTATCCACACATACCAGCCTTCATATGTACTAAGTACCCAGGTTTATCCACACATACCTCCTACCCAATGTACCATAGATCCCAGGTATTATCCACACATACCAGCCTTCATATGTACTAAGTACCCAGGTATTATCCACACATACCAGCCTTCATATGTATTAAGTACCCAGGTATTATCCACACATACCAGCCTTCATATGTCCAATGCCCAGGTATTACCCACACATACCAGCCTTCATATGTACTAAGTGCCCAGGTATTATCCACACATACCAGCCTTCATATGTACTAAGTGCCCAGGTATTATCCACACATACCAGCCTTCATATGTACTAATGCCCAGGTATTATCCACACATACCAGCCTTCATATGTACTAAGTGCCCAGGTATTATCCACACATACCAAGCCTTCATATGTACTAAGTGCCCAGGTATTATCCACACATACCAGCCTTCATATGCTACAAGTCCCAGGTATTATCACACCATACCAGCCTTCATATCTAAGTGCCCAGGTATTATACCACACTACACCAGCCTTCATATGTACTAAGTGCCCCGGTATTATCCACAATACCAGCCTTCATATGCTAAAGTGCCCAGGTATTACCCAACCATACCAGCCTTCATATGTACTAAGTGCCCAGTATTATCCACACATACCAGCCTTCATATGTACTAAGTGCCCGTATTATCCACACATACCAGCCTTCTATGTACTAAGTGCCCAGGTATTATCCACCAAACCATCACCTTCATATGTACTAAGTGCCCAGGTATTACCCACACATACCAGCCTTCATAGTACTAAGTGCCCAGGTATTATCCACACACATACCAGCCTTCATATGTACTAAGTGCCCAGGTATTATCACCCACATACCAGCCTTCATATGTACAATGCCCAGGTATTACCCAACAATACCAGCCTTCATATGTACTAAGTGCCCAGGTATTATCCACACATACCAGCCTTCATATGTACTAAGTGCCAGGTATTATCCACACTACCAGCCTTCATATGTACTAAGTGCCAGGTATTATCCACACATACAGCCCTTCATATGTACTAAGTGCCCAGGTATTATCCACACATACCAGCCTTCATATGTACAAGTGCCCAGGTATTATACCACACATAATACCAGCCTTCATATGTACTAAGTGCCCAGGTATTATCCCACACATACCAAGCCTTTCATATGTACTAAGTGCCCAGGTATTATCCACACATACCAGCTTCATATGTACTAAGTGCCCAGGTATTATCCACACATACCAGCCTTCATATGTACCAACTGCCCAGGTATTACCCACACATACCAGCCTTCATATGTACCAAGTGCCCAGGTATTATCCACACATACCAGCCTTCATATGTACTAAGTGCCCAGGTATCCACACATACCAGCCTTCATATGTACTAATGCCCAGGTATTATCCACACATACCAGCCTTCATATGTACTAAGGTGCCCAAGTATTATCCACACATACCAGCCTTCATATGTACTAAGTGCCCAGGTATTATCCACACATACCAGCCTCATATGTACTAAGTGCCCAGGTATTATCCACACATACCAGCCTTCATATGTACTAAGTGCCCAGGTATTATCCACACATACAAGCCTCATATTACTAAGTGCCCAGGTATTATCCACACATACCAGCCTTCATATGTACTAGTGCCCAGGTTATCCACAACTACCAGCCTTCATGTCAAGTGCCCAGGTATTACCCACACATAACAGAAGTTACAGAGCACGTATGTGTCATGTGAAGAAACGTGGAATCTAACTGTTACATGGAAATAAAAGTTACTTCACAAGACCCACGGGTGTTTTCTGTAGATAGATATGTAAATGGTGAGTGGTGTTATTTAGTCTCTGTATCCAGATCAGGGGATTTTAGTTCCATCCTATGGGAAATCCAGTAACCGAACCCAGTCTATTAAAATGATGTCACAGGGAGAAGGAGGAAGTGATGTCACATTCCTGTCATTACACCTAATGGGGCGATAATCACCTTCGGATATTCATGAGTTAGCAGATGATAAGCCAATCCGGAAGCCACATTATTCCTCGGGCAGCCGGACCAATCGCTAGTCAGTTTGTAGTATTTCGCTCAGTTGGAGAAAATAGGGACCATTCGGGGGGTTCTGTTTAACTTAGTAACATTAGTGACCCATTACATGGTCCATGCCAGTACCATGATAAACCCAAATCCAATGCTAGAACCTTGTACGGACCTGAACTAAAGGGTTATGGTGACTCAGTAGATTCAGATCCTGTAAATAGTTTATCAATGAGGCTTTGCCCTGTGTGTGACTCAGTGACCCAGTGACAACTCAGACGCTCGTCTCATTTCTGTTTGTGGTGATTACAGTGGATTACGCAGTTCGACTACATCAATTGTGAAATATTTTTAGTTCTTTATTCAGCCCAGTGAGTCCATCTTCGTGGTCTGCGCGTGTGGGGGATGTGGGGCGATTGGCACGATCTGTACTGTAGATTGGTAAATCGGTCCGAACTTTTCCTTCCATCGCGGGACAAAGTCACTGATCAAAACCCCACACGGTGGAAATGGGGAAGGATTATTACAAGATCCTCGAAATCCCGTCCGGAGCCAATGAGGAGGAGATCAAGAAAGCCTATCGGAAAATGGCGCTGAAATACCACCCAGACAAGAACAAGGACGCCAATGCCGAGGACAAGTTTAAGGAATTGCGGAGGCCTACGACTGTCCTGAGCGCCCCAAAAACGAGTCGTGTACGACCAATACGGAGAGGAAGGTAGGACTGTAAAGGGTTAAAGGTCATCGATACCGAAAAATAGGATATTTGTAAATTGACCATAACTGGGAACTATGATCCTTCCCAACCACCACTGTATCATTATTTTGTTGATCTGCCCCCTATTTCTTCAGATATCCAATCTAAAACTTCTTATATGTCAGCTGTCAATCAAGTTCCTTGCTCTCTGTAGCTGGAATGGTGACAGAGATTTGACAGTTGGAATGCTGTGTGCTGTGTGCAGGTTAGACAGTTGGTGTGTGGGAAAAAGTCAGGTCAGATGGAAGTGGGAGTGGTTAAAAGAGGGAGGGGGGATACTGCTCCTAAACAAAATGTGTGCTGGATTGAAGGCATGCAGCAACACACGCAAATCAGAGTAAGTGCTACTTACATGTATTCAATTATAGATTAAGATGAGGCAAAGTAATTTTTAGTATAGTCCCTTTAATACTGTCTGTGTTTGCCCAATCAAACCGTTTATCACCTTAATATTCAATCTGAGATGCAGTCAAAGGATCGCCTGACATCGCTGCAGTTCCTTATACATTTCTCACCCAGAGGATTCATTTTCGGATCCAGTCTCACTCCTGTTAGTGTCTCTGCCCTTCCCCCATAGAATCACGGATGACGTAAGTTGTTACTGTAACAGAAATGAGCGATGTAGATGTGAATATCCCTTATTTACTGTATATTGTATTTCATTCCTTATATAGCAATAAACATCACGTCCTGACCCAAAGTGCTCACAACGTAGGGTCCCATCTGTAAGATACAGCCTGAGTTCTCCATGGGGGGAATTGGACTCGGGACCCCTATCCACTGAACCACCTGGGGATGTTGGGTTATCCTTCTTACACATCTCAGGAACCCGATGAATTTAAAGGACAAGTAATTCGTTGTCTGGTTAGGTAGAACACAGTTAATAGACTGAGAATAATTTGTTTTTAGCTTTCACTTCCCCTTTAATGCATTGGGACACTATATTTTGTGCATATAAAACGTTAACCCGTCTATAATATTTCTAGTATTTACACATCAGTGGGAACTGCCATACTGGTTTCTTGGCCTGACCGATTCTCCTTAGAGAATACAGTAGGTTCATTCCATAGAGAACCGTGATCAGTGGGAACTGCCATACTGGTTTCTTGGCCTGACTGATTCTCCTTAGAGAATACAGTAGGTTCATTCCATAGAGAACCATGATCAGTGGGAACTGCCATACTGGTTTCTTGGCCTGACCGATTCTCCTTAGAGAATACAGTAGGTTCATTCCATAGAGAACCGTGATCAGTGGGAACTGCCATACTGGTTTTCTGGCCTGACCGATTCTCCTTAGAGAATACAGTAGGTTCATTCCATAGAGAACCGTGATCAGTGGGAACTGCCAACTGGTTTCTTGGCCGACCGATTCTCCTTAGAGAATACAGTAGGTTCATTCCATAGAGAACCGTGATCAGTGGGAACTGCCATACTGGTTTCTTGGCCTGACCGATTCTCCTTAGAGAATACAGTAGGTTCATTCCATAGAGAACCATGATCAGTGGGAACTGCCATACTGGTTTCTTCCGGACCTAATTCTCCTTAAGAATAACGTAGGTTCATTCCATAGAGAACCGTGATCAGTGGGAACTGCCATACTGGTTTCATGGCCTGACCGATTCTCCTTAGAGAATACAGTAGGTTCATTCCATAGAGAACCGTGATCAGTGGGAACTGCCATACTGGTTTCTTGGCCTGACCGATTCTCCTTAGAGAATACAGTAGGTTCATTCCATAGAGAACCGTGATCAGTGGGAACTGCCATACTGGTTTCTGGCCTGACCGATTCTCCTTAGAGAATACAGTAGGTTCATTCCATAGAGAACCGTGATCAGTGGGAACTGCCATACTGGTTTCTTGGCCTGACCGATTCTCCTTAGAGAATACAGTAGGTTCATTCCATAGAGAACCGTGATCAGTGGGTTGACATTCAAGCCTAATTATCATTATTGTCTATACAGGTGGGGGGGTTGGTGTCTGTCCCAGACCTGGCGAGGTTCCCCTACCCCCACATTATAATAATATCCACATCTACACCTCCCATCATTCTTCCTTGTGTTTCCTCATTACAGGACTAAAGACAGGGGGCGGATCCTCCAGTAACAGTGGAAACTCTTTCCACTACACCTTCCACGGAGACCCCCACGCTACCTTTGCCTCGTTCTTTGGTGGGTCCAACCCCTTCGATATCTTTTTTGGTTCCAACCGCTCCCGAATGTCTAACGGGTTTGACCACGAAGACATGGACATTGAGGAGGATGAAGATGACCCATTTGGGGGATTTGGTCGTTTTGGTTTTAACGGGGTCAATGGCTTCCACAAACGACACCAGGACCAACTCCACCCGCGGCGTAAGGTCCAGGACCCACCAGTTGTACATGAGCTGAAGGTGTCCCTGGAGGAAATCTATCAAGGCTGCACCAAACGCATGAAGATCACCAGGAGGCGGCTAAACCCCGACGGCCGCACAGTTAGAACTGAGGACAAGATTCTTAACGTAGTTATCAAGAAGGGGTGGAAGGAGGGGACCAAGATCACCTTCCCCAAGGAGGGAGATGCCAAACTAGAGAACATCCCTGCGGACATTGTGTTTCTCCTGAAGGACAGGCCTCACGCCCACTTCAAGAGGGACGGGTCCAACATTGTTTATACTGCAAAGATCACATTAAAGGAGGTGAGAGGGAACCCCACATTTCACTAAATGACCTGCAGTTAGATCCCTCCATCCCGCACCTCTACCGCTGGTACAGACATGCTCATTGCGCTTCATCCAGCCAGCTACTCTGTATCTTTTACTGCTGAGGGGAGGGGCTAGTGAGGAAGTAACTAGAAGACTGGGTGTAGTGAAGAATTTTGTTGTATCTCTGTATGGAAAGTTAGAACTTGGGGAGGGGGGTTTGCCCATAGCTTGCACTGATTTTATAGAGTTTTCTATTTCATGTGTCCAGGGTTATAGAGCAGTAGAGGGTTAATTTATGCAGTAGAGAGTTAATTTATGCAGAGTAGAAGGTTAATTTATGCTGTAGAGGGTTAATTTATGCAGTAGAGGGTTAATTTATGCAGTAGAGAGATAATTTATGCATTAGAGAGTTAATTTATGCAGTAGAGGGTTAATTTATGCAGTAGAGAGTTAATTTATGCAGTGGAGAGTTAATTTATGCTGTAGAGGGTTAATTTATGCAGTAGAGAGTTAATTTATGCTGTAGAGAGTTAATTTATGCAGTAATGCTAAGAGCAGTTTTTATTTTAATGCAGAGTAGAGGGTTAAGTTATGCAGTAGAGGGTTAATTTATGCTATAGAGGGTTAATTTATGCAGTAGAGGGTTAATTTATGCTGTAGAGGGTTAATTTATGCTGTAGAGGGTTAATTTATGCAGTAGAGATTTAATTTATGCTGTAGAGGGTTAATTTATGCAGTAGAGAGTTAATTTATGCAGTAGAGAGTTAATTTATGCAGACTAGAGGGTTAATTTATACAGTAGAGTGTTAATTTATGCTATAGAGGGTTAATTTATGCAGTAGAGAGTTAATTTATGCAGTAGAGAGTTAATTTATGCAGTAGAGAGTTAATTTATGCAGTAGAGAGTTAATTTATGCAGTAGAGAGTTAATTTATGCAGTAGAGGGTTAATTATGCAGTAGAGATTTAATTTATGCTGTAGAGGGTTATTTTTTGCAGTAGAGAGTTAATTTATGCATTAGAGAGTTAATTTATGCAGAGTAGAGGGTTAATTTATGCAGTAGAGGGTTAATTTATGCTATAGAGAGTTAATTTATGCAGAGTAGAGGGTTAATTTATGCAGTAGAGGGTTAATTTATGCTGTAGAGAGTTAATTTATGCAGAAGAGGGTTAATTTATGCAGTAGAATCCTCCTATCAGAGGCCTCCTGCATAATGAGCTGTCCGCACTGCCACTATAGTTACCAGATGAATGGATTTTCCTGCACTGCTGATCTAGTTATAACTCAGCACTGGTACAAGGGATCACGCCAAGGTTATCTCCTGGGCACCACCTGTGGCCAAATGTCATTGAAGATCATGAAGGGCGTGTATGTCTATCTCTCTCAATATCAATCGCTCTCCATCTTTCTCTGTCTCTCTCTGTCTTCTTTTTTCTCTCGGTCTCTCTCTCTTTGTTTCTCTTTTTCATTCTGTCTCTTTCTCTAGGTCATTCTCTCTTTATCTGTCTCTTTGTGTATCTCTCTCTCTGTGTCTTTCAATCTCTCTGTGTGTCTCTCTTTCGGTCTCTCTGTCTCTTGCTCTCTCTGTCCTCGCTTTCTCTCTTTCTTTCGGTCTCTGTCTCTCTCTGCCTTGCTCACTCTGTCTCGCTCTCTCTGTCTCGCTCTCTCTTTCGGTCTCTCTGTTTCTCTCTCTCTCAGTCTTGCTCACTGTCTCGCTCTCTCTGTGTCTCTCTCTTTCTTTCGGTTCTTGCTCTCTCTGTCTCGCTTCTCTTTCTTTCGTCTTGCTCTCTCTGTCTCGCCTCTCTGTGTCTCTCTCTTTCTTTCAGTCTTGCTCTCTCTGTCTCGCTCTCTCTGGTGTGTCTCTCTTTCGGTCTCTCTCTGTCTCGCTCCCTCTCTGTGTCTCTCTCTTCTTTCTTTCGTCTGTCTGTCTCTCATTCTCTCTGTCTTGCTCTCTCTGTCTCTTTCTTCCGTCTCTCTCTATGGTCTTGCTCGCTCTGTCTCGCCCTCTCTGTCTGTCTCTTTCCGTCTCTCTCTCTGTGTCTCGCTCTCTGACCTTTTCCATTTCCCACCTGGCAGACGGAGTGGAATTTCCACAGGTGCTATTTAAAGCTACAGTATTTATACCGAACAGTCACTGACACGCCCGTGTTGTGTATTTTGAGTCAGGGGCATGGGCAAATGTCAGAAGGTTCCGTCTCCCTTAGTGAATGGGTGACTACAATTCCCAGCAGCACACGTGAGAGAAGATTGAACCACAATCAGACTCTAGTAAGACCAAATAAAACTCACATCTCAGACCTGTCTATTGCTGAACTACAAATCCCAGCATTCTGTGCCAAGCTAAATGCATGTATTATACTTTCTGGCTGTTACCCAGGATATGCAAAGTTTGTGTGTCCTGTGGGGAATCCGGGGTTTTGTAGTTTACCTTTTGTCTCCCACATTTTAAACCGGCGTTTATGAGGAATGCTGGGAGTTGTTTTGAAGCCCATGCTGAGTGGTTACCCACTATCTCCTGTTATTAGAAGAGAATACAGGTAGGGAGCGTGCGTTTCCATTAAAGGTGATGGGCTCGTTCCTTATTTACTCTCTCTGGGTCCCTTCCAAAATAA
Source organism: Hymenochirus boettgeri (assembly GCA_019447015.1). Taxonomy (NCBI): domain Eukaryota; kingdom Metazoa; phylum Chordata; class Amphibia; order Anura; family Pipidae; genus Hymenochirus; species Hymenochirus boettgeri. The sequence goes on along the minus strand of JAACNH010001454.1, from coordinate 39,873 downwards.
TTTGGCCCCTGAGTGTGAGGCTCGATTTCATGGTGACACCAGACACATTAACCCCTCATGGCCCAGTGACTCTATACAGGAGACGGTGCACATTAACCCCTCATTACCCAGTGACTCTATACAGGAGACGGTGCACATTAACCCCTCATTACCCAGGGACTCTATACAGGAGACGGTGCGCATTAACCCCTCATGGCCCAGTGACTCTATACAGGAGACGGTGCACATTAACCCCTCATGGCCCAGTGACTCTGGACAGGAGACGGTGCACATTAACCCCTCATTACCCAGTGACTCTATACAGGAGACGGTGCACATTAACCCCTCATTACCCAGTGACTCTAGACAGGAGACGGTGCACATTAACCCCTCATTACCCAGTGACCCTAGACAGGAGACGGTGCACATTAACCCCTCATTACCCAGTGACTCTGGACAGGAGACGGTGCACATTAACCCCTCATTACCCAGTGACTCTATACAGGAGACGGTGCACATTAACCCCTCATTCCCCAGTGACTCTGGACAGGAGACGGTGCACATTAACCCCTCATTAACCCAGTGACTCTGGACGAACGTTGCACATTAACCCCTCATACCCAGTGACTCTGGACAAGACGGTGCACTTAACCCCTCATTACCCAGTGACTCTAGACAGAGACGGTGCACATTAACCCCTCATTACCCAGTGACTCTGGACAGGAGACGGTGCACATTAACCCCTCATTACCCAGTGACTCTATACAGGAGATGGTGCACATTAACCCCTCATTACCCAGTGACTCTGGACAGGAGACGGTGCACATTAACCCCTCATTACCCAGTGACTCTGGACAGGAGACGGTGCACACTTAACCCCTCATTACCCAGTGACTCTGGACAGGAGACGGTGCACATTAACCCCTCATTACCAGTGACTCTAACAGGAACGGTACACATTAACCCCTCATTACCCAGTGACTCAGACAGGAGACTTGCACATTAACCCCTCATTACCCAGTGACTCTATACAGGAGACGGTGCACATTAACCCCTCATTACCCAGTGACTCTATACAGGAGACGGTGCACATTAACCCCTCATTACCCAGTGACTCTATACAGGAGACGGTGCACATTAACCCCTCATTACCCAGTGACCCTAGACAGGAGACGGTGCAGATTAAGCCCTCATTACCCAGTGACTCTATACAGGAGATGGTGCACATTAACCCCTCATTACCCAGTGACCCTAGACAGGAGACGGTGCACATTAACCCCTCATTACCCAGTGACTCTGGACGAGACGGTGCACATTAACCCCTCATTACCCAGTGACTCTATACAGGAGATGGTGCACATTAACCCCTCATTACCCAGTGACTCTGGACAGGAGACGGTGCACATTAACCCCTCATTACCCAGGGACTCTGGACAGGAGACGGTGCACATTAACCCCTCATTACCCAGTGACTCTGGACAGGAGATGGCGCACATTAACCCCTCATTACCCAGGGACTCTAGACAGGAGATGGTGCACATTAACCCCTCATTCCCAGTGACTCTAGACAGGAGACGGTGCACATTAACCCCTCATTACCCAGTGACTCTAGACAGGAGACGGCGCACATTAACCCCTCATTACCCAGTGACCCTAGACAGGAGACGGTGCACATTAACCCCTCATTACCCAGTGACTCTATACAGGAGATGGTGCACATTAACCCCTCATTACCCAGTGACCCTAGACAGGAGACGGTGCACATTAACCCCTCATTACCCAGTGACCCTAGACAGGAGACGGTGCACATTAACCCCTCATTACCAGTGTCTAACAACAGGAGATGTGCACATTAACCCCTCATTACCCAGTGACCCTAGACAGGAGACGGTGCACATTAACCCCTCATTACCCAGTGACCCTAGACAGGAGACGGTGCAGATTAAGCCCTCATTACCCAGTGACTCTATACAGGAGATGGTGCACATTAACCCCTCATTACCCAGTGACCCTAGACAGGAGACGGTGCAGATTAAGCCCTCATTACCCAGTGACCCTAGACAGGAGACGGTGCGATTAAGCCCCTCATTACCCATGACCCTAGACAGGAGACGGTGCAGATTAAGCCCTCATTACCCAGTGACCCTATACAGGAGACGGTGCACATTAACCCCTCATTACCCAGTGACCCTAGACAGGAGACGGTGCAGATTAAGCCCTCATTACCCAGTGACCCTAGACAGGAGACGGTGCAGATTAACCCTCATTACCCAGTGACCCTATACAGGAGACGGTGCACATTAACCCCTCATTACCCAGTGACCCTAGACAGGAGACGGTGCACATTAAGCCCTCATTCCGCTATAAGAGAGGTGCCCATTGAACCCTCATTACCCAGTGACTCTGGACAGGAGACGGTGCACATTAACCCCTCATTACCCAGTGACTCTGGACAGGAGACGGTGCACATTAACCCCTCATTACCCAGTGACTCTATACAGGAGATGGTGCACATTAACCCCTCATTACCCAGTGACTCTGGACAGGAGACGGTGCACATTAACCCCTCATTACCCAGGGACTCTATACAGGAGACGGTGCACATTAACCCCTCATTACCCAGTGACTCTATACAGGAGACGGTACACATTAACCCCTCATTACCCAGTGACCCTATACAGGAGACGGGCAACACATTAACCCCTCATTACCGTGACCTCTATACAGGAGACGGTGCACATTAACCCCTCATTACCCAGTGACTCTATACAGGAGACGGTGCAGATTAAGCCCTCATTACCCAGTGACTCTATACAGGAGATGGTGCACATTAACCCCTCATTACCCAGTGACCCTAGACAGGAGACGGTGCACATTAACCCCTCATTACCCAGTGACTCTGGAACAGGAGACGGTGCACATTAACCCCTCATTACCCAGTGACTCTATACAGGAGATGGTGCACATTAACCCTCATTACCAGTGACTCTGGACAGAGAGCGTGCACATTAACCCCTCATTATCCAGGGACTCTGGACAGGAGACGGTGCACATTAACCCCTCATTACCCAGTGACTCTGGACAGGAGACGGCGCACATTAACCCCTCATTACCCAGGGACTCTAGACAGGAGATGGTGCACATTAACCCCCTCATTCCGTGACCTGGACAGGAGACGGCGCACATTAACCCCTCATTACCCAGTGACTCTAGACAGGAGACGGCGCACATTAACCCCTCATTACCCAGGGACTCTAGACAGGAGACGGTGCACATTAACCCCTCATTGTCCGTGACTGTAGGTTGCTTTGATTCCACCGCATGAAATTGCACAAATACTACATTGACCATCCGTGTATTTTAACCCATTATTACAGGTGTGTGTGCGTTGATTCTAACCACGGTTCTCTCTCTCTTGCAGGCCCTGTGCGGCTGTACGTAACATTCCCACCATCGATGGCCCGTTATCCCACGGCCTTGTAGTGATGTCATTAAGCCAGCCAGTGAAACGGCTGAGGGGTGAAGGGCTTCCCTTTCCCAAAGTTCCCACTCAGAGGGGGGACCTGATTGTGGAATTCCAGGTTGCGCTTCCCGGACAGGATAAACCCAACCCACGCGTGAACTCCTCAAACAGCACCTGCCCTGCTCCTAGTGGCTACGTGAACGCCACGTCCCTCACCGGGGCCCGGATGGGAGATATATAATGAGCTGTCCATCACAGCAGGACATTGGCCGGGTCCAATCAGTGGCCTCTCCAGGGATTAAAGGGGTGGGCAGACCTGCTCACGGGGACCTGATGGACGGGACTTGATAACATTTTGTTGGTTTCTAAGGCAATTTGTAAATAGGATTTAAACCTGGACAGATGGTAATTTCCCAAGCTAACATCTATCCACACCCTCTATCTCTGGCTCCCCGCTCTGGAACAGACTCTGTACAGTTTATTTATTTTCTTATTTGCTTGAGATTTTACACGTTTTGTTTCGTTTTTTCTCTGTGAACCAACCCAAGAGATTTCCCAGAATGCTCTCGGTATCCGACCCAATGCCGACCCTCTTACTATTAGTGACAGGCAAACACATTGTATCTATTCCCTGTATACGTCTATATACTCTATACACCATATACTGTATATACTCTATACACTATATACTGTATATTTCTATTCCCTGTATATACTCTATTCACTATATACTGTATATACTCTAGTCTCTATATACTGTATATATTCTATGCTCTATATACTCTAGAGAGTATATACATATATAAACTATAGAGAATAGAGTAATACAGTATATAGCAGCATAGGATATATACAGTTATAGACTATAGAGAATATAGTATATACAGTATATAGAGCATAGAATATATACAGTATATAGACTATAGAGAATAGAGTATATACAGTGTATAGAGCATATAAATATATAAGTATATAGAGAATATACACAGTATATAGAGAATAGAGTATTACAGTGTATATATACACTCTATACACTTTATATACTCTATTCTCTATATACTATGTATATTCTCTATATACTGTATATATTCTATGCTCTATATACTCTATACACTGTATATACTCTATTCTCTATACACTTTATATAATACTCTATTCTCTAAATACACTCTATATACTCTATATATTCTCTATATACTGTATATATTCTATGCTCTATACACTGTATATACTCATTCTCTATATACTGTATATTCTCTATATACTGTATATATTCTATGCCTATACACTGTATATACTCTATTCTCTATATACTGTATATTCTCTATATACTGTATATATTCTATGTTCTATATACTCTATTCTCTATACCTGTATATATTCTATGCTCTGTATACTCTATTTTCTATATACTGTATATATTCTAATACTCTACTCTATACACTGTATATAATCTATAGTCTATATACTGTATATATTCTATGCTCTATATACTGTATATACTCTAGAGAATAGAGTATATGCAGTGTATAGATTATATACAGTATAGACTATAGAGAATAAGTAATAAAGTGTATAATACTCTATACACTATTCTCTATATACTGTATTATTCTATGCTCTATATACTCTATTCTCTATATACTGTAATATATTCTTTACTCTACTCTATACCTAACGTATATAATCTATAGTCTATATACTGTATATACTCTATTCTCTATATACTGTATATATTCTATGCTCTATATACTCTATTCTCTATATACTGTATTATTCTATACTCTACTCTATACACTGTATATATTCTATAGTCTATATACTGTATATATTCTATACTCTACTCTATACACTGTATATATTCTATAGTCTATATACTGTATATATTCTATGCTCTATATACTGTATATACTCTAGAGAATAGAGTATATACAGTGTATAGATTATATACAGTATAGACTATAGAGAATAGAGTATATAAAGTGTATATATACTCTATACACTATTCTCTATATACTGTATATATTCTATGCTCTATATACTCTATTCTCTTATACTGTATATATTCTTTACTCTACTCTATCAACTGTATATATTCTATAGTCTATATACTTATATATATCTGTACCCTTTGGGATTGCACAGACAGATTCCATATCTTCCAGACCAGTCTATATTGCCTGTAGATGCCCCATAACCTGGAGAAAGGTTTGTGGTGTCTATAGGGGGATTTTTACCAGGATGCAGATGTGTTGGGTTTTTTTTTGGGGGGGGGGGATATAAGAAGGCAACTATGTGTATTTATATTGTATATGGTCTTTATATGTATATAATACATACATATATCCTGTATATGGTCTTTATATGTATATAATACATACATATATCCTGTATATGGTCTTTATATGTATATAATACATACATATATCCTGTATATGGTGTTTATATGTATATGATACATACATATATCCTGTATATGGTCTTTATATGTAATAAATACATACATATATCCTGTATATGGTCTTTATATGTATATGAATACATACATATATCCTGTATATGGTCTTTTATGTATATGATACATACATATATCCTGTATATGTGTCTTTATATGTATATGATACATACATATATCCTGTATATGGTCTTTATATGTTATAACATACATATATCCTGTTATGGTCTTTATATGTATATGATACATACATATATCCTGTATATGGTCTTTATATGTATATAATACATACATATATCCTGTATATGGTCTTTATATGTATATAATACATACATATATCCTGTATATGGTCTTTATATGTATATAATACATACATATATCCTGTATATGGTCTTTATATGTATATAATACATACATATATCCTGTATATGTGTCTTTATGTATATAATACATACATATATCCTGTATATGGTCTTTATATGTATATAATACATACATATATCCTGTATATGGTGTTTATATGTATATATCATACATATATCCTGTATATGGTTTTATATGTATATATCATACATATATCCTGTATATGGTCTTTATATGTATATAATACATACATATATCCGTATATGGTTTTATCTGTATAAATACTACATATCCTGTAATTGTCTTTTATATATATATATCATACATATATCCTGTATATGGTCTTTATATGTATATAATACATACATATATCCTGTATATGGTCTTTATATGTATATAATACATACGGGGACGTAACTACCAATGGAGCAGGGGGGGGTTTCAGGGGGCCCCATCTTCTTATTTTCCCTACGACAGATATAGCCTCCTCCCAGAAAACCACTGTAGATTAAGCAGACGGGCCCCATCATAGTTTTTCAGGGGGCCCAGAGATTCCTATTTCCGCCACTAAGGACAATCATCAGGTAGAATGTACATGGGATGTAGCATTTGTATCAAGCAAATTCCTAGAAATCCCCATTGGTGCTATTCTTCATTAGACTGTACGGTCCATGGTACAACCTGCAGGATTTAAAGGGCAAATGAAGGTTAAAAGACTATTAACGGTCAGACAGGTGGATCTCTGGTTAGGAAATATAGGCACAGGGTTTGTATTGACATTTTTGTAGCTTTGTAGCCTTGGCTAAATAAATAAAGTTAAGGACATTACGGATATTTCCTTGGCATTACATTCATGGCCCTCGTCTTTGTATTCTAAGTGGAAATCACAATGTGTGTTATTTATGTTCTAGGGCCCTTTTAATTCTATTAGGGAGAAATCCTATTTATATAACATTCTGTACCATTCATTTGTCCTTTAATAAAATGCCCTTAGATAGAATGGTGGATTTGGCTTCTCACTGACCGTATTATCAGGGTTAATCAATAAAAGTTCTTATCGTTAAAAATGGAGCTAATTTTGCCCCAACCAATCAGTTGTTAGCTTACAAATGCTAAATAAGATCTGATTGGCTGGGGCAAATTTAGCACCATTTAAAAACGATAAGAACTTTTATTGAATCTCCCTGTGTGTCTTTATTCAGCCTTGACCACTACAATGTTACTTTGTTCCTATTGGGCATATTATTAAAGGGTCAGTGCTGTTTATACCAAGCTTGGGGTTTTATAACCGCATCATAGGCAAGAATTGCATTGTAATTATTAGACTTTAGTTCCCCTTTAAAGTTGTTATTGTTGAGTCTGTCCGTTAACCTACTTTGTGGTTTTTGGGTTATTTCTCATAGTCACCAAGTAGCAGTTTGAAACATTCTCGGTTTAATGATAAAAGTTCATCGTTCAGGGAACTTGCCCAATAAAACCTTACAGCCTCCAGCAGCATTTATTCTACATCGGTCATAGTGACATCGCTGATGTCCTACTAGACAAAATGTGCCAAGTATGGCAACTCCGTTCATGTCAAACAGTGACTCCAGTCCACAGATAGAGATTAGTCACAAGCGTATAACCAGCAAGATCACATTTCCCTATATAAATAATGTCGTAATCTAACAGCTTCTAGGGGACCAGATCACACTGACCGCACATACATTCAGCATATAGTATCCACATGAAGTATTTACACAGAGTATTTAGAATATTTACAGAAATATAAATCAGTTCTAGATGTACGATGGCACACTGTTTTTGGCTATTTTGTTGGTTTAAGTTGGTAGTTCAAATCCTCTCAACCTACTTCCAGGGCTACACAATCCAAGCAAGGTTTAAGAGTAGAAGAGCACATTACATGGGGTATGAATTCTTTATTGAGTGCAAAAAACATAGCGTACAACGTTTCGGGACTCGCAAAGCCTATTTACAGAAATACACAAAGTATTAAGAGTATTTACTGAAAGTGGTTACACAAAGTATTTAGAGTGTTTACAGGAAGTATTTACACAAAGTAAAATAGAGTATTTACACAACGTATTTAGAATATTTACACAAAGTATTTACACACAGTATTTAGTATTTACACAAAGTATTTAGAATATTTACACAAAGTATTTACACACAGTATTTACAAAAAGTATTTAGAATATTTACACAAAGTATTTACACGCAGTATTTAGTATTTACAAAAAGTATTTAGAATATTTACACAAAGTATTTACACAACATATTTAGAACATTTTCAGAGTATTTACATAGTAAAGTATTTAAAGTATTTAAACAAAAGATTTAGAGCATTTACAGAACTACACAAAGAATTTAGAGTAATTACAGAAAGTAGTTACAAAGTAGAGTATTTACACAAAAGATTTAGAGTATTTACACAAAGTAGAGTATTTACAGAAAGCATTTATTTAAAATACTTACACAAAGGATTTAGAGTATTTACAGCAATTTAGACTATTTACAGAAAGTATTTACAAAATATTTAGAATATTTACACAAAGTATTAAGAGTATTTCCACAAAGTATTTAGAGTATTCACAGAAAATAGAGCATTAAAACAAAGTATTAAGAGTATTTGCACAAAGTATTTAGAGTATTTACAGAATTATTTACAGAGCCTTTAGAATATTTACAGAGTATTTGCACAAAGTATTTAGAGTTTTTACAAATAGTATTTACAGTATTTATTTACACAAAGTATTTCTAGTAAAAGTATTTACAGAGTATTTGTCAAAGTACTAAGTATTAACAGAATATGTACACAAATATTTACAAAGTATTTATACAAAGTATGTAGAGTATTTACACAAAGTGTTTGCTAAAATATTTTATTCCACTAAAATATGTGGAATCTCTGCTCTCCAGAGGGTTAAATGTCCCTAAAATACCCCAAATGTTACCAACAGAAAAGAAATTTAAAAGAGTACTGTGATACTCTTTTTTGCGTTTGCGTTTTTTCATATCATTGAAAACACGACAACGCACCCAAAAAACACGCGTTTTTGGGTGCATTGTGGTTGCGATTTGCGTTCCTCATTTTAAATCGCAATTGCTTGCGTTTTTCAATAGTTAATGAAAAAATGCGATTCCGTGCCCTAACAGTTTATTTGGTGGACAAGCCTTTGAGGGCTAAACCCTCCTTATCAGGTCTGAGCACTACACAATCATTTTCTGAACAACAGAGAAGAAAAATTCTCTATTTACTAAATAGAAACTGGAGGTAAAAAAAGTTATAAAGTTGAAAGTTATTATCGGCCAATCAGGAATCAGCTTACAGAGCTGGAAACTCCCCATTCAGATGGAAGATTACTGGGGATTTGTCACCCCTCACAGGAGCGAATGTCCTTGGCACAGAAGTGACTCATTTTCCTAGACGGGACCTGTTAATAATCAGCAGGGGACTGGGAATACTTCATATCCAGCTCATTCCAGGAGGGGCGGAAATGGACCCACAGTGATAGAAAATTACCTGGGTTAACTCTCCATAGGTCAACACCAGCCTCAAACCCGACCGTCCCTATGGCTTATTAAGTAGAAGTTGCAGTGTGGCGTACAATAGGCACAGAACTGTAGCTGTGAACAAACTGAAATTTATTGGGAAAACATGCATGTTCCATGTTTCGGACTAAGGACGAGGCCTTAGTAACCGTGTGCGTTATGCCATGCGATTGCACGATTCTTGCGCATGCCATTTTGCCATTTTCCGTTATGGAAACGCATGCGTAGACACACAAAAAATGGTGAACGCATGTGTTACCAAAACGGAAACGTATGCGCAATCTCACGCATTCCCGTGATTTCCATTAGAACCAAAACGCATGCGCAATCGCGAGTGCAAAACGCGCATAAAACGCACAACTGTGGCGATACCGCGCCTTTAACAATCGGTATCGTAAATTTATGGTTCCGATCGGAAATTCACGATACCGACCGTAAATCTATGATATAGAATACTATTGCAGTAGTTTACGTATTCTACGATCGAACATTCGCTAATTAACAAACGTTCAGTCGGAAATGTATGATTGCGATTGTAAATGAACTAACCCCCGGGTTTATAAATATGGCCCTTAGTCCAAAACATGGAGCACACGTCTTTCCAATAAATTTCATCTTGTTCACTGCTACAGTTCTGTGCTGCACTGGCAGCTTGATATTCATCCTGCTACAGTTTCTGTGCTTCACGCAACTGAATTCACTGCTACAGTTCGTGCTGCACTGCACGATATTCCTGCTACAGTTCTGTGCTGCACTGCAGCTGATATTCACTGCTACAGTTCTGTGCTGCACTGCAACTGATATTCACTGCTACAGTTCTGTGCGGCACTGCACTGATTTCACTGCTACAGTTCTGTGCTCACTGCAGCTTGATATTCACTGCTACAGTTCTGTGCTGCACTGCAACTGATATTCCACAGCTACAAGTGTTCTGTGCTTGCAACTGATATTCACTGCTACAGTTCTGTGCTGCACTGCAGCTGGATATTCACTGCCTACAGTTCTGTGCTGCACTCAACTGATATTCACTGCTACATTCTGTGCTGCACTGCAGCTGATATTCACTGTTACAGTTCTGTGCTGCACTGCGCTGATTATTCCTGTTCAGTTCTATGCTGCACTGCAACTGATATTCACTGCTACAGTTCTGTGCTGCACTGCAACTGAAATTCACTGCTACAGTTCTGTGCTGCACTGCAACTGATATTCACTGCTACAGTTCTGTGCTGCACTGCAAACTGAAATATCACTGCTACAGTTCTGTGCTGCACTGCAGCTGATATTCATGCTACATTCTGTGCGCACGCAACTGTTATCACTTACAGTTCTGTGCTGCACTGCAACTGATATTCACTGTTACAGTTCTGTGCTGCACTGCAGCTGATATTCACTGCTACAGTTCTGTGCTGCACTGCAGCTGATATTCACTGCTACAGTTCTGTGCTGCACTGCAACTGAAATTCACTGCTACAGTTCTGTGCTGCACTGCAGCTGATATTCACTGCTACAGTTCTGTGCTGCACTGCAGCTGATATTCACTGCTACAGTTCTGTGCTGCACTGCAACTGATATTCACTGCTACAGTTCTGTGCTGCACTGCAACTGATATTCACTGCTACAGTTCTGTGCTGCACTGCAACTGATATTCACTGCACAGTTCTGTGCTGCACTGCAACTGATATTCACTGCTACAGTTCTGTGCTGCACTGCAACTGATATTCACTGCTACAGTTCTGTGCTGCACTGCAACTGATATTCACTGCGATACTCGTCTGGTGTAGAGGAGACAGGATTGTGTAGCCTATTGGCACCATGGCTCTAGGACTGTAAGTCCCTAGGCTTGGTGCTGCCAACACAACTCACATCTAGTGATACAATCGCTCTCTCGTAATGTCACATTTGCTGCTGGTATGAAAGTCACAGGACAGGATTAAGTTGTTTTTCTCCCCCCAGGACAGAGCTTGTGCTGAGCTCCCTTGATCTAAATACACAAAAGGCTGTGAAAATCATCCCACCTTCACTAATTACATTTCATTAAGAATTTCCTCCGATCCGTGGTCTGGAGGAGGGGAAATAGGTCATTGGGATGACGGGCTACTCCGTGTGACTGCCACTGGTCACTGCTCCATTGGCTCTTAGTACAGTCTGGGGGAGGGGAAATAGGTCATTGGGATGACGGGCTACTCCGTGTGACTACCACTGGTCACTGCTCCATTGGCTCTTAGTACAGTCTGGGAGAGGAAATAGGTCATTGGGATGACGGGCTACTCCGTATGACTACCACTGGTCACTGCTCCATTGGCTCTTAGTACAGTCTGGGGGAGGGGAAATAGGTCATTGGGATGACGGGCTACTCCGTGTGACTACCACTGGTCACTGCTCCATTGGCTCTTAGTACAGTCTGGGGGAGGGAAATAGGTCATTGGGATGACGGGCACTCCGTAGACTACCACTGGTCACGTCCATTGGCTCTTAGTACAGTCTGGGGGAGGGGAATAGGTCATTGGGATGAGGGCTACTCCGTGTGACTACCACTGGTCACTGCTCCATTGGCTCTTATACAGTCTGGGGGAGGGGAAATAGGTCATTGGGATGACGGGCTACTCCGTGTGACTACCACTGGTCACTGCTCCATTGGCTCTTAGTACAGTCTGGGGGAGGGGAAATAGGTCATTGGGATGACGGGCTACTCCGTGTGACTAACCACTGGTCACTGCTCCATTGGCTCTTAGTACAGTCTGGGGGAGGGGAAATAGGTCATTGGGATGACGGGCTACTATCCGTGTGACTACCACTGGTCCCTGCTCCATTGGCTCTTAGTACAGTCTGGGGAGGGGAATAGGTCATTGGATGAGACGGCTACTCCGTGTGACTACCACTGGTCCACGCTTCTGGCCTTAGTACAGTCTGGGGGAGGGAAATAGGTCATTGGATGACGGGCTACTCCGTGTGGCTACCACTGGTCCCCTGCTCCATTGGCTCTTAGTACGTCTGGGGAGGGAAATGGTCATTGGGATGACGGGCTACTCCGTGTGACACCACTGGTCCTGCTCCATTGGCTCTTAGTACAGTCTGGGGGAGGGGAAATAGGTCATTGGGATGACGGGCTACTCCGTGTGACTACCACTGGTCCTGCTCCATTGCTCTTAGTACAGTCTGGGGGAGGGGAAATAGTCATTGGGATGACGGGCTACTCCGTGTGACTACCACTGGTCACTGCTCCTTGGCTCTTAGTACAGTCTGGGGGAGGGAATAGGTCATTGGGATGACGGCTACTCCGTGTGACTACCACTGGTCACTGCTCCATTGGCTCTTAGTACACATGGGGAGGGGAAATGGTCTTGGGATGACGGGCTCCTCCGTGTGACTACCACTGGTCACTCGCTCCATGGCTCTTAGTCAGTCTGGGGGAGGGGAATAGGTCATTGGGATGCGGGCTACTCCTGTGACTCCACTGGTCACTGCTCCATTGGCTCTTATACAGTCTGGGGGAGGGAAATAGGTCATTGGAATGACGGGCTACTCCGTGATCCACTGGTCACTGCTCCTTGCCTCTTAGTACAGTCTGTGGAGGGGAAATAGGTCATGTGATGACGGGCTAACTCCGTGTGACTACCACTGTCACTGCTCCATTGGCTCTTGTACAGTCTGGGGGAGGGAAATAGGTCATTGGGATGACGGGCTCTCCGTGTGACTACCACTGGTCACTGCCCATTGGCTCTTAGTACAGTCTGGGGGAGGGAAATAGGTCATTGGGATGACGGGCTACTCCGTGTGACTACCACTGGTCACTGCTCATTGGCTCTTAGTACAGTCTGGGAGGGAAATAGGTCATTGGGATGACGGGCTACTCCGTGTGACTACCACTGGTCACTGCTCCATTGCTCTTAGTACAGTCTGGGGAGGGGAAATAGGTCATTGGGATGACGGGCTACTCCGTGTGGCTACCACTGGTCACTGCTCCATTGGCTCTTAGTACGTCGGGGGAGGGGAAATAGGTCATTGGGATGACGGGCTACTCCGTGTGGCTACCACTGGTCACTGCTCCATTGGCTCTTAGTACAGTCTGGGGGAGGGGAAATAGGTCATTGGGATGACGGGCTATTCCGTGTGACTACCACTGGTCACTGCTCCATTGGCTCTTAGTACAGTCTGGGGGAGGGGAAATAGGTCATTGGGTTTGACGGGCTACTCCGTGTGACTACCACTGGTCACTGCTCCATTGGCTCTTAGTACAGTCTGGGGAGGGGAAATAGGTCATTGGGATGACGGGCTACTCCGTGTGGCTACCACTGGTCACTGCTCCATGGCTCTTAGTACAGTCTGGGAGGGGAAATAGGTCATTGGGATGACGGGCTACTCCGTGTGGCTACCACTGGTCACTGCTCCATTGGCTCTTAGTACAGTCGGGGGAGGGGAATAGGTCATTGGGTTTGACGGGCTCTCCGTGTGACTACCACTGGTCACTGCTCCATTGGCCTTAGTACAGTCTGGGGGAGGGGAAATAGGTCATTGGATGACGGGCTACTCCGTGTGGCTACCACTGGTCACTGCTCCATTGGCTCTTAGTACAGTCTGGGGGAGGGAATAGGTCATTGGGATGACGGGCTACTCCGTGTGACTACCACTGGTCACTGCTCAATTGGCTCTTAGTACAGTCTGGGGGGGGAAAGGTCATTGGGATGACGGGCTACTCCGTGTGACTACCACTGGTCACTGCTCCATTGGCTCTTAGTACAGTCTGGGGGAGGGGAAATAGGTCATTGGGATGACGGGCTACTCCGTGTGACTGCCACTGGTCACTGCTCCATTGCTCTTAGTACATCTGGGGGAGGGGAAATAGGTCATTGGATGACGGGCTACTCCGTGTGACTACCACTGGTCACTGCTCCATTGGCTCTTAGTACAGTCTGGGGGAGGAAAATAGGTCATTGGGATGACGGGCTACTCCGTGTGGCTACCACTGGTCACTGCTCCATTGGCTCTTAGTACAGTCTGGGGAGGGGAAATAGGTCATTGGGATGACGGGCTATTCCGTGTGACTGCCACTGGTCACTGCTCCATTGGCTCTTAGTACAGTCTGGGGGAGGGGAAATAGTCACACAGAGTAGCCCGTCAAACCCAATGACCTATTTCCCCTCCCCCAGACTGTACTAAGAGCCAATGGAGCAGTGACCAGTGGCAGTCACACGGAGTAGCCCGTCAAACCCAATGACCTACCACTGGTCACTGCTCCATTGGCTCTTAGTACAGTCTGGGGGAGGGGAATAGCATGGGATGACGGGCTACTCCGTGTGACTACCACTGGTCACTGCTCCATTGGCTCTTAGTACAGTCTGGGGAGGGGAAATAGGTCATTGGGTGACGGCTACTCCGTGTGACTACCACTGGTCACTGCTCCATTGGCTCTTGTACAGTCTGGGGGAGGGGAAATAGGTCATTGGGATGACGGGCTACTCCGTGTGACTACCACTGGTCACTGCTCCATTGGCTCTTAGTACAGTCTGGGGGAGGGGAAATAGGTCATTGGGATGACGGGCTACTCCGTGTGGCTACCACTGGTCACTGCTCCATTGGCTCTTAGTACAGTCTGGGGGAGGGGAAATAGGTCATTGGGATGACGGCTACATCCGTTGACACTGTCACGGTCACTGCTCCATGGGCTCTTAGTACAGTCTGGGGGAGGGGAAATAGGTCATTGGGTTTGACGGGCTACCCGTTGACTACCACTGGGTCACTGCTCCATTGGCTCTTGTACAGTCTGATGGTGTGAGCGGGAATCCACCACCAGTGTAATATGGCCAATGGCTGTTCCCACTGCATTGAGATATCTGTGCGCTGTTAGCTTTTGTACAGTGCAGTTTTTATTAGCATTGGGACCTCATACCAGGTGCAAACCTTCACTGAAACAAACTGAAAAGTTGCTCACTGCATGCGCTGTGATGCAAAATAGAGACGGCATTAATCTACACGCCCATGGATGGATTTACCATTAGCACGTCCTAGGGGCGTCTGGAGTTGGGGGGATAGCGGTCAATCTCCCCCCACCAATCCAATCCCTTTATAGACTATTTCTCCCCCAAAAATAGAAAATGGGTGTGGTTTGGGGTGTGGCTGTGTTTAGGGTGGGGCTAAGGCACCAGGCTTTTGGGCCTCAGGCTCCTGAGGTGTAAATCCGGCCCTGTATACAGCACGCCAGCACCTAGAGAACTTCAGACAGTTTCTCCTGCACTGTGTGGTGTGTGTGCAGGAATGTTAGAAACTGAGTTTGTTGATGGACATCGTGGTGGGCCACATCTTTTTTAACCAGTCTGGTGGGCAGGCCATGGATCACTTTATATTT
Organism: Hymenochirus boettgeri; assembly: GCA_019447015.1. NCBI lineage: Eukaryota > Metazoa > Chordata > Amphibia > Anura > Pipidae > Hymenochirus > Hymenochirus boettgeri. The sequence goes on along the minus strand of JAACNH010001454.1, from coordinate 23,718 downwards.
CTGTGAGGGCATCTTATATATAACCAGTGTGTGTGGGCATATCATATTCCAGTGTGTGGTGGGCATCATATATGTACCAGTGTGTGTGGGCATATCTTATATGTACCAGTTGTGTGGGCATATCTTATATGTACATAGTGTGTGGTGGGCAATCTTATATATACCAGTGTGTTTGGCATTCTTATATTTCCAGCTCACAGTCCAGTGTGTGGTGCATACTCTATATATACCAGTGTGTGTGGGCAGATCTTATATATACCATGTGTGTGGTCAGCCTTCATCTATATCCGTGACCGTTGTTCTCCTGGTGTGAGGCGCTGAAATGTGGGGGCAGGGGGGCATGGGCGAGCCGGTGTGAGATCACACCTTTCTTTATTTATACCAGTTGGTGTGGCAGATCTTTTTCATTTTTCGTCATTATTACCATGGTGGTGGCATATCTTATTTATTCCTCTTTTGTGTGTGCTGGGAGCAGATCTTATATTTCTCTTACCGTATGTGTGGGCAATCTTTATTACCAGTTGTGTGGCAATCTTATATATACCAGTGTGTGGTGGGGCAGATCTATATTTACCAGTGGTGTGGGCAGTCTATATTTACCAGTGTGTGGGCAGATCTATACTTTAACCAGTGTGTGTGGGGCATATCTTATATTCACCAGTGTGTTGGCGTTTCTATATCTTCTCTATATGTACCAGTGTGTGTGTTCTAGCTGAATTCCAGTGGTGTGGGCAGATCTTATGTACCATTGGGTGGCAATTAATATACCAGTGTGTGTGGCATATCTTATATTACATGTGGTGGGCAGATCTTTATATACCAGTGTGTGTGGGCCAGATCTTATATATACCAGTGTGTGGGCAAGATCTTATATTACCAGTGGTGTGGGCATATCATAATTAACCAGTGGTGTGGGCAGATCTATCTTTACAGTGTGTGTGGGGCAGATCTTATATATACCATTGTGGTGTTGGCATATCTTATATATACCATGATGGTGTGGCATATCATATATTTACCAGTTTGTGTGGGCAGATATTATATATCCAGTGTGTTGGGCAATATTTATATCCAGTGTGTGTAGGCAGATTTATATAACCAGTGTGTGTAGGCAGATATGTATATATACCAGTGTGGTGGGGCATATCATATATATACCAGTGTTGTGGGCAATCTATATATACCATGTGTTTGGGCAATATTATATATATACCAGTGTGTGGGGCATATCATATAATTAACCAGTGTGTGTGGGCATTCATATTATAACCAGTGTGTGTGGGCAGATATTATATATACCAGTGTTGGTAGGTCAGA
>JAACNH010001454.1:0-21049 GCA_019447015.1 Hymenochirus boettgeri | reverse complement strand
CACTTAGGCCTCTTAGTAACCCAGTCTGGGGGAGGGGAAATAGGTCATTGGGTTTGACGGGCTACTCCGTGTGACTACCACTGGTCACTGCTCCATTGGCTCTTGGTACAGTCTGATGGTGTGAGCGGGAATCCCACCCCAGTGTAATATGGCCAATGGCTGTTCCCACTGCATTGAGATATCTGTGCAGCTGTTTAGGCTTTTGTACATGGGCAGGTTTTATGTAGCATTGGGACCTCATACCCAGGTGCAAACCTTCCATGAAACAAACTGAAAAGTTTGCTCACTGCATGCGCTGTGATGCAAAATAGAGACGGCATTAATCTACACGCCCATGGATGGATTTACCATTAGGCACGTGCCTAGGGGCGTCTGGAGTTGGGGGGATAGCGGTCAATCTCCCCCCACCAATCCAATCCCTTTATAGACTATTTTCTTACCCCCAAAAATAGAAAATGGGTGTGGTTTGGGGTGTGGTCTGTGTTTAGGGGTGGGGCTAAGGGCACCAGGCTTTTTGGGCCTACAGGCTCCTGAGGTGTAAATCCGGCCCTGTATACAGCACAGCCAGCACCTGAGAAACTTCAGACAGTTTCTCCTGCACATGTGTGTGTGTGTGCAGGAATGTTAGAAACTGAAGTTGTTGATGGACACTCCGTGTGGGCACATCTTTTTTACCAGTCTAGGTGGGCAGGCCATGGGATCACTTTATATTTCTGTGAAGGCATATCTTATATATACCAGTGTGTGTGGGCATATCATATATGTACCAGTGTGTGTGGGCATATCATATATGTACCAGTGTGTGTGGGCATATCTTATATGTACCAGTGTGTGTGGGCATATCTTATATGTACCAGTGTGTGTGGGCATATCTTATATATACCAGTGTGTGTGGGCATATCTTATATTTACCAGTGTGTGTGGGCAGATCTTATATATACCAGTGTGTGTGGGCAGATCTTATATATACCAGTGTGTGTGGGCATATCGATAAGACAGTGGTTTGGCATATTTTATAGATACCAGTGTGGGGGACATATAATATACAGTGTGTGTGGGCATATTCTATATTATCCATGTGTGTGGGCATAGTCTTATATACCAGGTGAGTGGCAATCTATATTATAATACTGCCCACACACAAGGATATAAGATATGCCCACACACACTGGATATAGAACTGCCCAGCACACACTGGTATAGATATGCCCACACAACTGGTATATTAATATTGCCAACCAGTAAGAATGCAACACGGAACATGAGTGCCCATACACGTAGTATATATGCACATACTGGATTATAGATCTGTCCCACACACACTGGTATAAGCATAAATGCCCACACACACTGGTATATTATAAGATATGCCCACAACACACTGGTATAATAAGATATGCCCACACACTGGATAGTATAAGAATGCCCACACACAATGGTATGAATATAATATATGCCCACACACAATGGTAATATAGATACCAAAGTGGCCAACCTGTATTGTATATAGTGTGGTGCGCCAGTCAATTATATTTCAGTGCAGCATCAAGCACTGTATATTACCAGGGATGCTGGCCCACATCTACTTAATATATACGCTCATTACAGAATGTGCTGTGGTGCAGAGGATCGTAAGATTATACCAGTGTGTGTGGGCATATCTATAGTATACCAGTGTGTGTGGGCATAATTTTATATATACCAGTGTGTGTGGGCATATCTATATATACACAGTGTGTGGGAATCTAATCACGGTGTGTGGGCATATCTCATATATACCCAGTTGTGGGGCTATTTATACCAGTGTGTGTGGGCATATCTTATATATACCAGGTGTGTGCATATATTAGATATACCAGTGTGTGGGGCATATCTTAACATACCAGTGTGGTGGGCATATCTTAACCATGTGTGGGCATATAATACCAGTGTTGTGTGGGCATATCTTATACAGTGTGTGGGGCATAGTCTTATAACCAGTGTGTGTGGGCATATCTCTATACCAGGTATTGGCGAATCGATATTCCCAGTTGGGGCCAAAACCGGTATATATAAGATATGCCCACACACACTGGTTATAACGAAGTGCCCACACACACTGGTATATATAAGATACTGCCCACACACACGTAGTATGATATGCACACCCACCTATATATATGCCCCACAACACTGGTATATAATAAGATATGCCCACACACACTGGTATTAATATATCCACACAACTGTATATATAGATATGCCCACACCACTGAAAAATCGCACCACTGGATTTAAGATATCACAATAGTATACCATAAGATTGTCCCTTGGGACAGACTGTATTATACAGTCATTTGCCAGCACACACTTTATATTGTAAGGAAATCTATATGCACCAGTGGTTTGTGTGTGGGCAGACTTAATATACCAAGTGTGTGGGCAATCTTATAATAACAGTGTGGTGGGCACTATCTATACCGTGTGTGGGCATATCTTATATATACCAGTGTGGTGGGCATATCTATATAACCAGTGTGTGTGGGCATATATGTAATATACACCAGTGTGTGGGCATATATTTTACCAGTGTGTTGGGGCATATCTTCCATCACACAGTTTGTGGGGATATATATATATAAGATAGCCCACACACACACTGGTATAAGAGATGCCCACACACGCGGGCTATATATAAGATTGCCCACACACATGGTATATATAAGATATGCCCACACACACTGGTAGATATAAGATTGCCACACACACTGGTATACATATATATATATATGCCACACACAATGTGTCAATATTCGCCCACACACACTGGTAAATATATGTATACAAGTGTGTGTGGGCATACTTATTGGTTATACCAGATCGTCTGTGTGTGAAGGCCATGGGGTCATTTTATATTTTCTTGTGAAGGCAGATCTTATATAACCAGTGTGTGGTGTGGGCACATCTTATATAAGTGGAGGCGAGTGTATTCCGTGTGTGGCATATTTGTATATACCAGTGTGTGTGGGGCTATATTATATATACCAGTGTGTGTGGGCAGATCTTATTATATACACCATGTGGTGGGCATATATATACACCAGTGTGTTTTGGGACTAGATCTCTATACCATGGTGGTGTCGGGGATGCTTTACCAGTGTGTGTGGCATGATCTAGGTATACCAGTGTGTGTGGGCAGAAAAAATTGTTCTTATTTTTTGTATCGCGGAGGCACTAGTGATCGTGGGTGGGCTTAGTATCTATACCAGTGTGTGTTGGCATTATCTTATACCAGGTGTGTGTGGGCAATTCCTTATAACCAGTGTGTGGTGGGCATTCTATACCAAGTTTGGCAGATCTATAATACAGTGTGTGTTGGTGCATTTATACACCAGTGTGTTGGGCAAGATCTTTATATCCCAGTGTGTGGAGGCAGATCTTATACCAGTGTGGTGGGAGATCTATATTAAACCAGTGTGTGGGGCAGATCTTTTATACCGAGTGTGTGTGGGCAGATTTTATACCAGTGTGTGTGGGCAGTCTTTATAACCGCAGGTTGTGTGTGTGGCAACTTATCATGTGTGTGGATTATATACCAAGTGTGTTGGGGCAGATCTTTATCACCAGTGTGTGTGGCGATCTTTATACCGCGTATTGTGTGTGGGATATTATCTGTTGTGAATTTAGATAACCAGTGTGTGTGGGCAAATCTATTATATACCAGTGTGTGTGGGGCCAAATCTTATATATACCATTGTGTGTGGGGCAATCTTATATACCAGTGTGTGTTGGAAGATCTTATATATACACCAGTGTGTGTGGGAATATAGTATATATACACCAGTGTGGTGGGCATATCTTTATAACCAGTGTGTGTGGGCAAATCTTTATATAAACCAGTGTGTGTGGAGCATGTATACCTGTTGATACTCTATCACCAGGTGGCTGGGAGCAGACTTAGTATGTACTCAGGTGGTGCCAGGGGTGCGGCCAATCTTTAGTATACCAGTGTTGTGTGGGCATATCTTATATATAAAACCAGTGTGTGTGGGGCAGATCCTCATATAACACCAGTGTGTGGGGTCAGATCTTTATAATACCATCGTGTGTGTGGGCAGATCTATATTAAACGCTGGTGTGGGTCAGATCTTTATATAACACAGCTTTGTGTGTGGGAGCATATCTTATATATCCACCAGTGTGTGTGGCAATCTTTATATAACCAGTGTGTGTGGGCAATCTTTATCAAAACCAGTGTGTTGGGCAATCTTAGTATAACAGTGTGTGTGGTGCATATCTATGTATACAAGTGTGTGTGGGCAGATCTATATACACCAGTGTGTTGGGCAGATCTTATGATATACACACAGTGGTGTGTGGGCACTTATCTTCCCAATGTGGGCGCTATATAACCAGTGTGTGTGGGCAAATCTTAGTATTTTTCACCAGTGTGTTGGGGCAGATCTTATTATAACCAGTGTGGTGGGCATATCTATTATACCAGTGTGTGTGGGCATATCTTATATACCAGTGTGTGGGCAAATTTTATATTATACAGTGTGTGGGCAATCTATATAAACCAGATGTGTGGGCATCTTATATATACAAGTCGTTGTGTGGGATCTTATATAACGTGTGTGTGGGAACAAAAACCGTTGTAGCAGATTTATATATACCAGCTGGTGTGGCAGATCTTATTATATACACAGTTGTGTGGGCAGATCTTATATATACACCGTGTGTGTGGGCGATCTTATATATACACCAGTGTGTGGGCAGATCTATATACACCGTGTGTGTGGGAATCTTATATATACACCAGGGTGTGTGGGCAGTCTTATATATACACAGGTGTGTGGGCAGATCTTATATTACACCAGTGGTGTGTGGGACATATCTTTACTATACCAGTGTGTGTGGGATATCAGTATATATATACCCAGTGGGTGGTGTGGGCATATCTTTATATACAGTCTAAAAGGTGGTGGGCAATTTTATATATAGCAGTGTGGTGGCAATATCCTATATAAACCCAGTGGGTGTGGGATTCTATAATACACATTGGTTCGGAATATTATATATACCCAGTGTGTGTGGCTAGTCTTACTATTATACCAGTGTGTGTGGGCATACTTATATTACAGTGTGTGTGGGCAATCTTATTTATTACCAGGTGTGTGGCCATTCTTTTATACAGTGTGTGTGGCCATACTGATCCAGTGTGTGTGGGCATATCTTATATATACCAGTGTGTGTGGGCAGATCTTATATATACCAGTGTGTGTGGGCAGATCTTATATATACCAGTGTGTGTGGGCATATCTTATATATACCAGTGTGTGTAGGCATATCTTACATATACCAGTGTGTGTGGGCATATCTTATATATACCAGTGTGTGTGGGCATATCTTATATATACCAGTGTGTGTAGGCATATCTTATATATACCAGTGTGTGTGGGCACATCTTATATGTAAGCCACGCCCATGACCTTTTTTGCATGCCACAGGAAGATACAGGGAGTGTGTGTGGGCATATCTTATATATACCAGTGTGTGTGGGCATATACTTATTATACCAGTGGTGTGTGGGCATATCTTATATCTACCAGTGTGTGTGGATGTATATATCCAGTGTGTTGGGCATATCTTATATTACCAGTGTGTGTGGGCATATCTTATTATACCAGTGTGTTTGGGCATATCTTATATATACAGTTGTTTGGGCATATCTATCTATACCATGTTGTGGGCACATCGTTTATATACCATGGTGTGGGCACATCTTATATATACCAGTGTGTGTGGGCACCATCATTATATATACCAGTGTGTGTGGGCATAATCTTATATATACCAGTGTGTGTGGGCATATCTATATATACTCAGTGGTGTGTGTGGGCATATCTTATATCAGTGTGTGTGGGCATTTATATTACCAGTGTGTGTGGGCATCTTATATATACCAGTGGTGTTGGGCATATTTATATACCAGTGTGTGGGGGCATATCTTATATATACCAGTGTGTGTGGGCAATATCTATATATCATTGTGTGTGGGCATATCTTATATCATGCCGTGTGGGCATATCTTATATCCAGTGTGTGTGGGCTATCTTTATATTACCAGTGTGTGGGCATCTTATTTACCAGTGTGTGTGGGCTATCTTATATATCCAGTGTGTGTGCTATCTTAATATACCAGTGTGTGTGGGCAGATATTTATACTGTGTGTGGCATTTATATACCAGTGTGTGTGGGCATATCTATATAACCAGTGTGGTGTGGGCATATCTTATATTACCAGTGTGTGGCAGATCTTATACCAGTGTGTGTGGGCATCTTATATATACCAGTGTGTGGGCATATCTTATTATACCATGTGTGGGCACATCTTATAAATATACCAGTGTGTGTGTGCATATCTTTATATACCAGTGTGGTGGTGGCAATCTTATCTATAGGTTGCCATAGTGTGTGTGGGCATATCTTATATAACCAGTGTGTGTGGTCAATCTACACTGGTTTGTATATAGAAAGATCTGACCACACCAACCCACTGGGTTGTATGATATATAAGATCTGCCCACACACACTGGTGTATATATAAGATCTGCCCACACACACTGGTGGTTAATATATAAGATTGCCCAAACACAATGTGTATATATCAGATCTGCCCACACACACTGCGTGTATATATAAGATTGCCCACACACACTGGTGTATATAAAGATATGCCCACACAACTGGGTGATATATATAAGATGCCCACACACACTGTGTGTTTTGTTTTATATATAAGATCTGCCCACCACAATGGTGTATATTATAAGATCTGCACACACACATGGTGTATATATAAGGATCTGCCAACAAAAACTGGTTTTTGTATATATAAGATCTGCCCACACACAGGTTGTATATATAAGATCTGCCACACACACTGGTTGTATATATAAGATCTGCCACACACACTGGTGTATATAAGATCTGCCCACACACACTGGTGTATATATAAGATCTGCCCACACACACTGGTGTATATATAAGATCTGCCCACACACACTGGTGTATATATAAGATCTGCCCACACACACTGGTGTATATATAAGATCTGCCCACACACACTGGTGTATATATAAGATCTGCCCACACCACAATTGGGGGTGATATATAAAGATTGCCCACCACACCACTGGTTGTTGTATATATAAGATCTGCCCAAACACACTGGTGTAGATATAGATCTGCCAACACACACTGATATATAAGATATGCACACACACACTGGTGTTATATAAGATCTGCCCACACACACTGGTTTTGTATATATAAGATCTGCCCACACACACTGGTGTAATATATAAGATTGCCACACACACTGGTGTGGATATATAAGATATGCCCCCACACACACTGTTGTATATAAAGATCTGACCCACACACAATGGTGTAATCTAAGATCTGCCCACAGCACACGGGTGTTATAAAGATCTGACCCACACACACTGGTGTATATATAAGATCTGCCCCACACACACTGAGTGTTTGTATATATAAGATCTGCCCACACACACTGCGTTTTGTATATATAAGATTGCCCACACACATGGTGTAATATAAGATCTGCCCACAACCAAACTGGTGTAGATATAAGATCTGCCCACACACACTGGTTTATATATAAGATCTGCCCACACACACTGGTTGTATATAAAGATATTCCCACCACACTGGTGTATATATACGATATTTTCCCCACACACACTGGTGTATATATAAGATCTGCCCAAACACACTGGTATATATAAGATCTGCCCCCACACACAATGGTATATATAAGATTTGGCCCCACACACACTGGTATATAAAGATTTGCCCACACACACTGGTTGATATAAGATTTGCCACCACACACTGGTATAAGATATGCCCACACACAATGGTATAAGAGATCTGCCCACACACACTGCGTATACGATCTGCCCCAAACACACTTGGTAATATAGATCGCCCACACACATGGTATAAGATCTGCACACACACACACTGCGGTTATAAGATCTGCCCACACACACTGGTATAAGATCTGCCCACAACACTCGTATAAGATCTGCCACACACACTGGTTTATAAGATCTGCCCACACACACGGTATAAGATCTGCCAACACACACTGGATAAGATCTGCCCACCACACTGGTTATAAATCGCCCAACACACACTGGTATTTATAGATCTGCCCAAACACATCTGGTATAGATATGCCCACACACACGGTAAAGATCTGCCCACACACACTGGTATAAGATCTGCCCACACACACTGGTATAAGATCTGCCCACACACACTGGTATAAGATCTGCCCACACACACTGGTATATAAGATCTGCCCACACACACTGGTATAAGATCTGCCCACACCACCAATGGTATAAGATCTGCCCAAAACACACTGGTGTATATATAAGATTTGCCCACCACACACTGGTGTATATATAAAGATCTGCCCACACAACACTGTGTATATATAGATATGCCCACACACCACGGTTATTATAAAGATATGCCCAAAACACTGCCTTATATATAAGATATGCCCACACACACAGGTATATATAAGATATGCCTTCACAGAAATATAAAATGACCCCATGGCCTGCCCACACAGACTGGTATACATAAGATATGCCACACACACTGTATACATATATTTACAGTGTGTGTGGGGCATACCGAACACATAGATAAGTGAAATCACAGCTTTATTCTCAATACGCCTAACGCGTTTCAGACCTCCCAGTCCTTAATCAGACACACATGTATACAGTCACACTCACATGTATACACACATGTATACGGTCACACACACATGTATACAGTCGCAGTGGATGACGGGCTACCCTGGTGACGCCACTGGTCACTGGCCCATTGGCTCTAGATTACAGATGCCTGGGGAGGGGAAATAGCATTGGGATGACGGGCTACTCCGTGTGAACTACCACGGTCATCTGCTCCATTGGCTCTTAGTTACAGTCTGGGGGAAGGGGAAATAGGTCTTGGGATGACGGGCTACTCCGTGTGCCTACCACTGGTCACTGGCTCCATTGGCTCTTAGTACACAGTCTGGGGGAGGGAAATAGGTCATTGGGATGACGGGCTACTCCGTGTGACTACAACTGTCACTGCTCCATTGGCTCTTAGTACAGTCTGGGGGAGGAAATAGGTCATTGGGATGACGGCAACTCCGTGTGACTACCACTGGTCACTACTGCTCCATTGGCCTTAGTACAGTCTGGGGGGGGGAATAGGTCATTGGATGACGGGCTACTCCTGTGTCTACCACTGGTCACTGCTCCATTGGCTCTTATTACGTCTGGGGAGGGAAATAGGTCATTGGGATGACGGGTCTACCGTGTGCTACCACTGGTCACTGCTCCATTGGCTCTTAGTACAGTCTGGGGTGAGGGGAAATAGGTCATTGGGATGACGGCTATTCCGTGTGACTACCACTGGTCACTGCTCCATTGGCTCTAGTACAGTCTGGGGGAGGGGAATATGGTCATTGGGTTTGACGGGCTACTCCGTGTGCACTACCACTGGTCACTGCTCCATTGCTCTTGTACAGTCGGGGAGGGGAAATAGTTCATTGGGAATGACGGGCTACTCCGATGTGCTACCACTGGTCACTGCTTCCATTTGGCTCTTAGTACAGTCTGGGGGAGGGGAAATAGGTCATTGGGATGACGGGCTACTCCGTGTGGCTACCACTGGTCACTGCTCCATTGCCTCTTAGTACAGTCTAGGGTCTGGGGAGGGAAATAGGTCATTGGGTTTGACGGGCTACTCCGTGTAACACCACTGGTACTCTGCGCCATGGGCTCTTAGTACAGTCTGGGGGAGGAAATAGTCATTGGATACGGGCTACTCCGTGTGGCACCACTGGTCACTGCTCCATTGGCTCTTAGTACAGTCTGGGGGAGGGGAAATAGGTCATTGGGATGACGGGCTACTCCGTGTCCTACCCTGGTCACTCCTGCTTCCAGTGCTCTTAGTACAGTCTGGGGAGGGAATAGGTCATTGGGATGACGGCTACTCCGTGTGACTACCACTGGTCACTGCTCCATTGGCTCTTAGTACAGTCTTGGGGGAGGGGAAATAGTTCATTGGGATGACGGGCTACTCCGTGTGCTACCACTGGTCACTCACTGCTCCATTGGCTCTTAGAGTACAGTCTGGGGGAGGGGAAATAGGTCATTGGGATGACGGCTACTCCGTGTGACTACCCACTGGTCACTGCTCCATTGGCTCTTAGTACAGTCTTGGGAGATGGAAAATAGGTCATTGGGATGACGGGCTACTCCTGTGTGGCTACCACTGGTCACTGCTCCATTGGCTCTTATTACAGTCTGGGGAGGGGAGGGAATAGAGTCATTGGGATGACGGGCTATTCTCGTGTGACTCCCACTGGTCACTGCTCCATTGGCTCTTAGTACAGTTCTGGGGGAGGGGAAAGAGTCCACACAAGTAGCCCGTCACACCCAATGGACTATTTCCCTCCCCCATACTGTACTCAGAGCCAATCTGAGCAGTGACCATGGCAGTCACCGGAGTAGCCGTCAAACCCATGACCTCACCACTGGTCACTGCTCCATTGGCTCTTAGTACATCTGGGGGAGGGGAATATGTCATTGGGATGACGGGCTACTCCGGTGGACTACCACTGGTCACTGCTCCTTGGCTCTTAGTACATTCTGGGGCAGGGGAAATAGGTTCATTGGGATGACGTGGCTACTCCCGTGTGACTACCACTGGTCACTGCTCCATTGGCTCTTGGTACAGTCTGGGGGAGGGGAAATAGGTCATTGGATGAACGGGCTACTCCGTGTGACTACCCTGGGTCACTGCTCCATTGGCTCTTAGTACAGTCTGGGGGAGGGAAATAGGTCATTGGGATGACGGGCTACTCCGTGTGGCTACCACTGGTCACTGCTCTTGGCTCTTAGTACATCTGGGGGAGGGGAATAGGTCATTGGGATGACGGGCTACCTCCGTGTGACGTCACTGGTCACTGCTCCATTGGCTCTTAGTACAGTCTGGGAGGGGAATAGGTCATTGGTTTGACGGGCTACTCCGTGTGACTACCACTGGTCACTGCTCCATTGGCTCTTGGAACAGTCTTGATGGTGTGAGGCGGGAATCCCACCCCAGTGTAATATGGCCAATGGCTGTTCCACTGCACTTGAGATATCTTGCAGCTGTTTAGGCTTTTGTACAGTGCAGTTTATGTAGGCATTGGGACCTCAACCCAGGTGCAAACCTTCCATGAAACCACTGAAAAGGTTTGCTCACTGCATGCGTCTGTGATGCAAAATAGAGCGGCATTAATCTAACACTCCACATGGATTGATTTACCATTAGGCACGTGCCTATGGGCGTCTGGATGGGGGGAAAGCGGGTCATCTCCCCCCACCATCCAATCCCTTTAGACTATTTCTTACCCCCAACAATAGAAATATGGTGTGGTTTGTGGGGCGTGTGAAGGTCTGTGTTTAGGGGTGGGGCTAAGGCACAGCTTTTTGGGTCCTTACAGGCTCCTGAGGTGTAATCCGGCCCCCCTGTATACGCACAGCCAGGCACCTGAACTTTAGACAGTTTTCCTGCACATGTGGGTTGTTGGCGAATGTTAGAAACTGAGTTTGTTGATGGACACTACCGTGTGTGCACACATCTTTTTTATACCAGTCCTAGTGGGCAGGATGGATCACTTTTTATATTCTGTGAAGGCATATCTTTATATCCAGTGTGTGTGGGCATATCTATATGTACCAGTGTGTGTGGGCCAGTCATTATTGTACCAGTGTGTGTGGGCATATCTTAGTGTACCAGTGTGTGTGTGGCATAAACTTATATGGTACCAGTGGTGTGTGGGCATATCTTATATATACCAGTTTGTGTGGGCATTCTTATATTTACCAGTGTGTGTGGGCAGATCTTTTATATACCAGTGTGTGTGGCATATGCTTATATATACCAGTGTGTGTGGGCAGCATCTTATAACCAGTGTGTGGTGGGCATATCTTATATATACCAGTTGTGTGGGCAATCTTTATATATACCAGTGTGGGTGGGCAGATCTTATATATCCAGTGTGTGTGTGGGCAGATCTTATAATACCAGGTGTGTGGGCAGATATATATACCAGTGTGTGTGGGCATAGATCTTATATATACCAGTGTGTGTGGGCAGATACTTTATAATTTTAACCAGTGTGTGGGCAGATCTTATATTACGTGTGTGTGGGCATTCTTTATTACCAGTGTGTGTGGGCATATCTTATATTTACCAGTGTGTGTGGGCAGATCTTATATGTACCAGTGTGTGTGGGCAGATCTTATATTTACCAGTGGTGTGGGCAGATCTTATATGTACCAGTGTGTGTGGGCAGATCTTATATATACCAGTGTGTGTGGGCAGATCTTATATACCATGTGGTGGGGGCAGATCTTATATATACCAGTGTGTGTGGGCAGATCTTATATATACCAGTGTGTGGGCAGATCTTATATTTACCAGTGTGTGTGGGCATATCATATATTTACCAGTGTGTGGGCAGATCTTATTTTACCAGTGTGTGGGTGGGCATCTATATAATACCAGTGTGTGTGGCATATTTATATATACCATTGTGGTGGGCATATCCAATTATATTACCAGTGTGTGGTGGGCAGATATTATATCCAGTGGTGTGGGCAGATCTTATATATACCTGTGTGTAGGCAGATATTATATACCAGTGTGTGTAGCAGATATTATATATACCATGTGTGGGGGCATATCATATATATACCAGTGGTGTGTGGCATATCATATATATACCAGTGTGTTTGGGCAATATTATATATCGTTGTGGCATATCATATACATACCAGTTGTGTTGGGCATATCATATATATACCATGTGTGTGGGATATCTATATATACCAGTGTGTGTAGGCATATTATATATACAGTGTGTGTGGGCAGATATTATCAACATGTGTGTGGGCATATCGTTATACCAGTGTGTGTGGGCATATCATTTATACCCGTCTGTGTGGGCAGCCTGGTCATTTTTTATATTTGTGAAGGCTATATCTTATTTTACCAGTGGTGTGGGCATTTACTAATATATATTATATATAATATATATATATTATACACCAGTGTGGTGGGGGCATATTTTAATATATACACCGTGTGTGTTGGCCAGATCTTATATAAACATGTGTGTGTGGGCATAGTCTATGATCATACCAGTGTGTGTGGGAATATCTTATATATCCACATTTGTGTGGGCAGATCTTATATATCCAGTTGTGTGTGGGCAGATCTTAATATAACCAGTGTGTGTGGGAATATCTATATATACCATGTGTGTGGGCAATCTTATAATACCAGTGTGTGTGGGCATATCTTATATATACCAGTGTGTGTGGGCATATCTTATATACACCAGTGTGTGTGGGCAGATGCTTTATCTCCAGTGTGTTGGGGCATAATCTTATATATACCAGTGTGTGGGGGCATATCTTATACCAGTGTGTGTGGGCATATCTTCTGTATACCAGTGTGTGTGGGCATATCTATATAACCAGTGTGTGGGGCAAATTTTATATAACCAGTGTGTGTGGGCATATCCTATATAAACCAGTGTGTGGGCAAATTTTATATATACCAGTGTGTGTGGGCATATCCTATATAAACCTGTGTGTGGGCATATCTTATATTACGTGGTGTGGGCAATTATATATACCAGTGTGTGTGGGCAATCTTATATATACCAGTGTGTGTGGGCATATCTTATATATACCAGTGTGTGTGGGCAAATCTTATATATAAACCAGTGTGTGTGGGCAAATCTTATATATACCAGTGTGTGTGGGAATATCTTATATATACCAGTGTGTGTGGGCAATCTATATATACACCAGTGTGTGTGGGCAGATCTTAAATATACCAGTGTGTGTGGGCATATCTTATATATACCAGTGTGTGGGGGCATATCTTATAACCAGTGTGTGTGGGCATATCTTATATATACCAGTGTGTGTGGGCATTCTTATATTACCAGTGTGTGTGGGCAAATCTTATATATACCAGTGTGCGTGGGCATATCTTATATGTACCAGTGTGGTGCGTGGGCATATCTTATATGTACCAGTGTGCGTGGGCATATCTTATATGTACCAGTGTGCGTGGGCATATCTTATATGTACCAGTGTGTGTGGGCATATCTTATATATACCAGTGTTGTGGGAATATCCTATATTACTGTGTGTGGGCAGATCTTTATATAACACCAGTGTGTGTGGGCAGATCTTATATATACCAGTGTGTGTGGGCATACTTATATATCCAGTGTGTGGGGGGCATATCTTTATATCCAGTGTTGTGGGCATATCTTATATACCAGTGTGTGTGTGGGCATATCTTTAATACCAGTGTGTGTGGGCATATCTTATATAACCAGTGTGTGGGCATATCTTATATATACCAGTGTGTGGGTGGGCAAATCTTATAACCTTGTGTGTGGGCAATCTAATATATACGCAGTGTGTGTGGGGCAATCTATATATCCGGTGTTGTGGGCAAATCTTATATATCCCAGTGTGTGTGGGCATATTTATATGTACCAGTGTGTGTGGGCATATCTTATATTACCAGTGTGTTGGGCAGATCTTATATTACCATGTGTGTTGCATATCTTCTATATATACCAGTGTGTGGGGGGGCATATCTATACAGTGTGTGTGGGCATATCTTAGTATACCAGTGCTGTGTTGGGGGCATATCTATATAACCAGTGTGTGGGGGCATATCTTATATACCAGTGTGTGTGGGGCATATCTTATATATACCAGTGGTGTGGGGGCAAATCTTAATATACCAGTGTGTGTGGGCAAATCTTATATATACCAGTGTGTGTGGGCAAATCTTGTATATACCAGTGTGTGTGGGCAAATCTTATATATACCAGTGTGTGTGGGCAAATCTTATATATACCGTGTGTGTGGGCAAATCTTATATATACCAGTGTGTGTGGGCATTATATATACAGTGTGTGGGGGCATCTTATATAATACCAGTGTGTTAGGCAATATTATATATACCCTTTGTGGGCAGTTCAGATAGCCCACACACACGGGTCCATATAATATCGCCCACACACACTGTACATCTAGATACTGCCCACACACACTGTACATATAATATGTACCAGTGTGTGTGGGCATATATTATATACCAGTGTGGTGTGGGCTATCTTATATGTACCAGTTGTGTTTGGGCAGATATTATATGTACCAGTGTTGTGGGCATATCTTATATGTACCATATGTGTGGGGCAATTCTTATATTACCAGTGGTGTGTGGGCGATTATATATATACCAGTGTGTGTGCATATCTTATATTCCGTGTGTGTGCATATCTATATGTACATGTGTGTGGGCGTCTTATATATACCAGTGTGTGTGGGCATATCTTATATATACCAGTGTGGTGGGGGCATATCTTATACCAGTGTGTGTGGGCATATCTTATGTATACCAGTGTGTGTGGGCATATCCTATATAAACCAGTGTGTGGGGGCATATCTATATATATACCATTGTGTGGGGCATATCTTATATATACCAGTGTGTGTGGGCAAATCTTATATATACCAGTGTGTGTGGGCAAATCTTATATATACCAGGTGTGTGGGCAATCTTATTATACCAGTGTGTGTGGGCAACTTATATAAACAGTGTGTGGGCAATCTTATATATACAGTGTGTGTGGGCAAATCTTTAATACCAGTGTGTGTAGGCAGATATTATATATACCGTATTGTGTGGGCAGATATAAGATCTGCCCACACCCACTGGTACCATATAATATCTCCCACACACCTGGTACATAACGATATGCCCCACACCACTGGTCATATAATTGTACCAGTGTGTGTGGGCATATATTAATAACCAGTGTGTGTGGGCATATCTTATATGTACCAGTGTGTGTGGCAGATATTATATGTACCAGTGTTTGTGGCATATCTTATATTGTACCAGTGTGTGTGGGCATATCTTATATGTACCATGTGTGTGGGCAGATCTTATATATCCAGGTGTGTTGGCATATCTTATTATACCAGTGTGTGGGGGGCTATCTTATACCAGTGTTGTGTGGGCATATCTTATGTTACCATGTGTGGGGGCATATCCTATTATAACCAGTGTGTGGGGCATATCTTATATAAACCAGTGTGTGTGGGCAAATCTTATATATACCAGTGTGTGTGGGCAAATCTTATATATACCAGTGTGTGTGGGCATATCTTATATATACCAGTGTGTGTGGGCATATCTTATATGTACCAGTGTGTGTGGGCATATATTATATGTACCGTGTTGGTGGGCATTCTTATATGTACCAGTGTGTGCATTCTTATATGTACGAGTGGTGTGGGCATATCTTACTATGTACCAGTGTTGTGTGGGCAGATCTTATATATGACCAGTGTGTGTGGGCAATATCTTATATATTACCAGTGTGTGGGGGCTATCTTATCCTTGGTGTGTGGGCATATCTTATATATACCAGTGTGTGGGGGCATATCCTATATAACCAGTGTGTGGGGGCATATCTTATATATACCAGTGTGTGTGGGCAAATCTTATATAACCAGTGGTGTGTGGGCAAATCTTTATATCCAGTGTGTGTGGCAAATTTATATATAACCAGTGTGTGTGGGCAAATCTTATATATACAGTTGTGTGTGGGGCAAATCTTATATATACCAGTGTGTGTGGGCAAATCTTATATACCAGTGTGTTTGGGAATATCTATATATAACATGGTGTGTGGGCAGATCTTATATATACACCGTGTGTTGGCAGATCTTAAAATATACAGTGTGTGTGGGCAATATCTATATATACCATTGTGTGGGGGCATATCTTTACCAGTGTTGGTGTGGGCATATCTTATATATACCAGTGTGTGTGGGCATATTTATATATAACCAGTGTGTGTGGGCAAATCTTATATATACCAGTGTGTGTGGGCAATCTTATATATACCGTGTGGTTGGGCATATCATATATATACCAGTGTGTGTGGGCAGATATTATATATACCAGTGTGTGTGGGCAGATATTATATATACCAGTGTGTGTGGGCAGATATTATATATACCAGTGTGTGTGGGCATATCTTATACCAGTGTGTGTGGGCATATCTTATATGTACCAGTGTGTGTGGGCATATCTTATATGTACCAGTGTGTGTGGGCATATCTTATATATACCAGTGTGTGTGGGAATATACTTCTATATAACCAGTGTGTGTGGGCCAGATCTATTTACACCATGTGTTGTGGGCAATCTTTATATACCAGTGGTGTTGGGCATATCTTATATATACCAGTGTGTGGGGCATATCTTATACCATGTGTGTGGGCATACTTATATATACCATGTGTGTGGGCATATCTATTATAAACCAGTGTGTGGGGCATATCTTATATACCCACCGTGTGGGCAATCTTATATATCCAGTGTGGGGCAAAATCTTATAAGATTTGCCCACACACACTGGTATATATAGATTTGCCCACACACCTGGTATATATAAGATATGCCCCACCCACTGTATATACATATGCCCACACACACTGGTTTATATAGATATGCCCACACACACTGGTATATATAAGATATGCCCACACACTGGTATAAGATATGCCCCACACACTGGTATATATAAGATATGCCCACACACACTGGTATATATAAGATCTGCCCACACACACTGGTGTATATATAAGATCTGCCCACACACTGGTATATATAAGATATTCCCACACACACTGGTATATAATAAGATTCCCACACACACTGGTATATAAGATATGCCCACACACACTGGTACATATAATATATGCCCACACCACTGGTACATATAATATCTGCCCACACACACTGGTACATATAAGATATGCCCACACACACTGGTATATATAATATATGCCCACAACACTGGTACATATAAGATATGCCCACACACACTGGTACATATAATATCTGCCCACACACACTGGTATATATAATATCTGCCACACACACTGTATATATAGATTTGGCCCACACACACTGGTAAATAAGAATTGCCCACACACACTGGTTATTAAGATTCCCACCACCTGTATATATAAGATTTGCCCACACCCACTGGTATTATAAGATTTTGCCCACACACACTGGTATATATAAATTTGCCCACACACTGGTATATATATATACCAGTGTGTGTGGGCAAATCTTTATAACCAGTGTGTGTGGGCAATCTTATATATACCAGTGTGTTTGGTGCAAATCTTATATATACCATGTGTGTGGGCAATCTTATATTACCAGTGTGTGTGGGGCAATCTTTATATACCAGTGTGTGTAGGCAGATTTATTATACCAGTGTGTGTGGGCAGATATTTATGTACCAGTGTGTGTGGGCATTCTTATATGTACCAGTGTGTGTGTGGCATATTTATATACCATTGTGTGTGGGCATATCTTATATGTACCAGTGTGTGGGCAGATATTATTGTACCAGTGTGTGTGGGCATATCTTATATGTACCAGTTGTGTGTGGGCATATCTTATATGTAACCAGTGTGTGTGGGCAGATCTTATATATACCAGTGTGTGTGGGCATATCTTATATATACCAGTGTGTGGGGCATATCTTATACCAGTTGTGTGTGGGCATATCTATGTATACCAGTGTGTGGGGGCATATCCTATATAAACCAGTGTGTGGGGGGCATATCTTATATATACCAGTGTGTGTGGGCAATCTTATATCTACCAGTGTGTGTGGGCAAATCTTATATATACCAGTGTGTGTGGGCAAATCTTATATATACCAGTGTGTGTGGGCAAATCTTATATATACCAGTGTGTGTAGGCAGATATTATATATACCAGTGTGTGTGGGCAGATATTATATGTACCAGTGTGTGTGGGCATATCTTATATGTACCAGTGTGTGTGGGCATATCTTATATATACCATGTGTGTGTGGGCATATCTTATATGTACCCAGTGTGTGTGGGGGCAGATCTTATATATCACCAGTGGTGTGGGCAGCATCTTATATATACCAGTGTGTGTGGGCAGATCTTATTATACCAGTGTGTGTGGGGCATATCTTATATATACCCAGTGTGTGTGGGCATATCTTATATAACCATTGTGTGGGGGCAATCTCTTATCCAGTGTGTGTGGGCATCTTTATATATACCAGTGTGTGGGGGCATATCTTATGTATACACGTGTGTGTGGCATACTTATTATATACCAGTGTGTGTGGGCATATCCTATATAAACCAGTGTGTGGGCAAATTTTATATATACCAGTGTGTGTGGGCATATCATATATATACCAGTGTGTGTAGGCAGATATTATATATACCAGTGTGTGGGCAGTATTATATAGTACCATTGTGGTGGGCATGATTTATCATTACATTGTGGTGGCATATCTTTATGTACCAGTGTGCGTGGGCATATCTTATATGTACCAGTGTGTGTGGGCATATCTTATATGTACCAGTGTGTGTGGGCATATCTTATATGTACCAGTGTGTGGGCATATCTTATATGTACCAGTGTGTGTGGGCATATCCTATATAAACCAGTGTGTGTGTGGGCATATCCTATATATACCAGTGTGTGTGGGCATAATCTTATATATACCAGTGTGTGTGGGCATATCATATATACCAGTGTGTGTGGGCATATCTTATATATACCAGTGTGTGGGGGCATATCTTATATATACCATGGTGTGTGGGCATATCTTAAATATACCAGTGTGTGTGGGCATATCTATATTATACCAGTGTGTGTGGGCATATCTTATATCTACCAGTGTGTTGTGGGCATATCTATATATACCATGTGATGGTGGGCCATCTTATCCAGTGTGTGTGGGCACATCTTATATATACCAGTGTGTGTGGGCACATCTTATAATCCCAGTGTGTGTGGGCATATCTTATATATACCATTGTGTGTTGGGGCATATCTTATATATACAGTGTGTGGGCATATCTATATCAGTGTGTGTGGGCACATCTTATATATACCAGTGTGTGTGGGCACATCTTATATATACCAGTGTGTGTGGGCATATTTATATATACCAGTGTGTGTGGGCATATCTTATATATACAGTGTGTGTGGGCATATCTTATATCAGTGTGTGTGGGCATATCTTATATCAGTGTGTGTGGGCATATCTTATATCAGTGTGTGTGGGCATATCTTATATATACCAGTGTGTGGGGCATATCTTATTTATACCAGTGTGTGTGGGCATATCTTATATATACCAGTTGTGGGCAATATCTTCGATATATACCAGTGTGTGGGGGCAGATATTATATATACCAGGTGTGTGTGGGCATATTTATATATACCAGTGTGGTGTGGGCATATCTTATATCGTGTGGGCATATCTTATATATACCAGTGTGTGGGCATTCTTATGTTACCTTGGGCATATCTATATCCCATGTTGTGGGCACATCTTATATATACCAGTTGTGTGTGTGGCACATCTTATATAACCAGTGTGTGTGGGCATATCTTATATATCCCAGTGTGTGTGGGCATATCTTATATTATCCAGTGTGGTGTCATATCTTATAATACCAGGTGTGTGGCAATTTATATACCAGTGTGTGGGCATATCTTATATATACCAGTGTGTGGTAGGCATATCTTATTTATACCAGTGTGTGTGGGCACATCTTATATATACCAGTGGTGTGGGCATATCTATATATACCAGTGTGTGTGGCAATCTTAATATACCAGTGTTTGTGGGCAATCTTATATATCCGTGTGTGTGGGCATATCTTATATATACCAGTGTGTGTGGGCATATCTTATATTACCCAGTGGTGTGTGGGCATATCTTAATATACCAGTGTGTGTAGCATATCTTATTTTAACCAGGTGGTTGGGCACATCTTATATA
>JAACNH010001453.1:19147-75498 GCA_019447015.1 Hymenochirus boettgeri | reverse complement strand
TATACAGTCAGCGACATGTCATAGTTATCGGTATGGCAGCTCTCCCCCTTTATAGGATGAATCTGATTAACCCATGGCAATCCAATGACTATATTATTATACAGTCAGCGCCATGTCATAGTTATCGGTATGGCAGCACTTCCCTATTATAGGATGAATCTGATTAACCCATGGCAATCATGACTAATAATTACACATCAGCGCCATGTCATAGATATCGTATGGCAGCTCTTCCCCTTTATAGGATGAATCTGATTAACCCTTGGAAATCCAATGAATATATTATACTGCCACGACATGTCATAGTTATCGGTATGGCAGCTCTTCCCCTTTATAGGATGAATCTGATTAACCCTTGGAAATCAATGACTATATTATTATACAGTCAGCGACATGTCATAGTTATCGGTATGGCAGCTCTCCCCCTTTATAGGATGAATCTGATAACCCTTGGCAATCCAATGACTATATTATTACACAGTCAGCGACATGTCATAGTTATCGGTATGGCAGCTCTTCCCCTTTATAGGATGAATCTGATAACCCTTGAAATCCAATGACTATATTATTACACAAGTCAGCGCCATGTCATAGTTATCGGTATGGCAGCTCTTCCCCTT
Source organism: Hymenochirus boettgeri (assembly GCA_019447015.1). Taxonomy (NCBI): domain Eukaryota; kingdom Metazoa; phylum Chordata; class Amphibia; order Anura; family Pipidae; genus Hymenochirus; species Hymenochirus boettgeri. Next base: position 74,878 of record JAACNH010001453.1, on the reverse strand, counting down.
TATAGGATGATCTGATAACCCTTGGAAATCCAATGACATATATTACAACAGTCAGCGACATGTCATAGTTATCGTATGGCAGCTCTTCCCCTTTATGGAGGAAATCTGATTAACCCATGGCAATCCAATGACTATATTATTATACTGCCACGACAGTCATAGTTATCAGTATGGCAGCTCCTGGCAATTAAAGTTTTCCAAGGTCTCTTTCTTTTTCCAGCAGGGACATTTCCCAAAATGCTTCAGTGTCCTGTGACCAATAAAATCACTTCTCCCAAGGGATCTCTCCGCCGCCTGTGTTATTGGTCATTTACACATCCCAAGGGCCCATAAGAGATCTAAATGGTACAGGAGGGCCCTTAACCTATATTCAATATTAACATTATGACTCATTCAAATCTATCGCTCACCAAACTACTGGTGTTATAGTCTGTGTCTTAGCAACCAAACAGAATTTTAAATAATATAGAAAGAACTTTAAAATGGAAAAGCAAATTGCATGTTATGGTAAAGTTCCCCTTATTTAACATATTCATCCCTCACAATAAATAGACAACTGAATCCTATTAATACCCCATATCCCCTATTACCCCCCTATGTATCCAATGTGCCACTGCTAGTGGTTATCCACATAGGCGACTAATGTATAAACTGAGGACTGTTGGCCTTGAGAAAAACATTTGTTCATGGATATAGGAACTGGTTATTGGACCGCAACAGAGAGTGGTGGTTAATGGAGCTACATCTATGTGGGCTAAAGTTCTAAGGGGAGTTCCCAGGGTTTGTACTGGGGCCGCTTCTGTTTAATTATGTTTTAAATGACTTAGAAGGGGGCATTGAGAGCAAGGTCTCTGTGTTTGCTGATGACATAAATTATGCAGAGCTTTGGAAACTTCCAATGAGGTGCAAGTGCTGCAAGCAGACCTAGATAGATTATCAAAATGGGCAGCAGAATGGCAGATGAGATTCATGTTGATAAATGTAAGTGATGCATTTAGGTATTAATACATATACTGTAGTCTGGTTGGTACCGGGTGATACTATATAATATTTGAGAATTACTGGTATTAATACATATACTGTAGTTCTGGTTGGTATTGGGGATACTATATAATATTGAGAGATTACTGGTATTAATACATATACTGTAGTTCTGGTTGGTATTGGATACTATATAATATTGAGAATTACTGGTATTATAACATATACTGTGTTCTGGTTGGTACTGGGATACTAGATAATATGAGAATTACTGGTATTAATACATTATACTGTAGTTCTGGTGTGTACGGGGATACTATAATATTGAGAATTACTGGTATTAATACATATACTGTAGTTCTGGTTGGTACGGGAATACTATATAATGTTGAGAATTACTGGTATTAATACATATACTGTAGTTCTGGTTGGTACAGGGATACTAATAATATTGAGAATACTGGTATTAATACATATACTGTAGTTCTGTGGTATGGGAATACTATATAAAATTGAGAATTACTGGTATTAATACATATACTGTAGTTCTGGTTGGTACAGGGATACTATATAATATTGAGAATTACTGGTATTAATACATATACTGAAGTTCTGGTTAGTTCATTGGTCAGTTTAATAAAAAGCTGGATGGGTTTCTACAAACAAGGAATGTTACAAGTTACTGGTATTGATACATAAAGTAGAGTTGGGAAAGGGTTTGTCACTGTGAGAATGGTAAGCTATGGAACTGTCTTCCAGTGGACGTTATTATGGCAGGTTCATTGGTCAGTTTAATAAAAGCTGGATGAGTTTCTACAAACAAGGAATTTACAAGTACTGGGATTGATACATAAGTAGAGTTGGGAAAGGGTTTTGTCACTGTGAGAATGGTAAGCTATGGAACTGTCTTCCAGTGGACGTTGTATGGCAGGTTCATTGGTCAGTTTAATAAAAAGCTGGATGAGTTTCTACAAACAAGGAATGTACAAGTTACTGGGATTGATACATAAAGTAGAGTGGGAAAGGGTTTGTCACTGTGAGAATGGTAAAGCTATGGAACTGTCTTCCAGTGGACGTTATTATGGCAGGTTCATTGGTCAGTTTAATAAAAAGCTGGATGAGTTTCTACAAACAAGGAATGTTACAAGTTACTGGTATTGATACATAAAGTAGTTGGAAAGGGTTTGTCACTGGAGAAACAGTAAAGCTATGGAACTGTCTTCCAGTGGACGTTGTTATGGCAGGTTCATTGGTCAGTTTAATAAAAAGCTGGATGAGTTTCTACAAACAAGGAATGTTACAAGTTACTGGTATTGATACATAAAGTAGAGTTAGGAAAGGGTTTGTCACTGTGAGAAACGGTAAAGCTATGGAACTGTCTTCCAGTGGACGTTGTTATGGCAGGTTCATTGGTCAGTTTAATAAAAGCTGGATGAGTTTCTACAAACAAGGAATGTTACAAGTTACTGGTATTGATACATAAGTAGAGTTGGAAAGGGTTGTCCACTGTGAGAACGGTTAAAGCTATGGAACTGTCTTCCAGTGGACGTTGTTATGGCAGGTTCATTGGTCAGTTTAATAAAAAGCTGGATGAGTTTCTACAAACAAGGAATGTTACAAGTTACTGGATTGATACATAAAGTAGAGTTGGGAAAGGGTTTGTCACTGTGAGAACGGTAAAGCTATGGAACTGTCTTCCAGTGGACGTTGTTATGGCAGGTTCATTGGTCAGTTAATAAAAAAGCTGGATGAGTTTCTACAAACAAGGAATGTTACAGTTACTGGGATTGATACATAAAGTAGAGTTGGGAAGGGTTTTGTCACTGTGAGAACGGTAAAGCTATGGAACTGTTTCCAGTGGACGTTGTTATGGCGGTTCATTGGTCAGTTTAATAAAAAGCTGGATGGGTTTCTACAACAAGGAATTTTACAAGTTGCGTATTGATACATAAAGTAGAGTTGGGAAAGGGTTTGTCACTGTGAGAACGGTAAAGCTATGGAACTGTCTTCCAGTGGACGTTGTTATGGCAGGTTCATTGGTCAGTTTAATAAAAAGCTGGATGGGTTTCTACAAACAAGGAATGTTACAAGTACTGGGATTGATACATAAAGTAGAGTTGGGAAAGGGTTTGTCACTGTGAGAACGGTAAAGCTATGGAACTGTCTTCCAGTGGACGTTGTTATGGCAGGTTCATTGGTCAGTTTAAAAAAGCGGATGAGTTTCTACAAACAAGGAAGTTACAAGTTACTGGTATTGATACATAAAGTAGAGTTGGGAAAGGGTTTGTCACTTGAGAACAGTAAAGCTATGGAAATGTCTTCCAGTGGACGTTGTTAGGGCAGGTTCATTGGTCAGTTTAATAAAAAGCTGGATGAGTTTCTACAAACAAGGAATGTTACAAGTTACTGGTATTGATACATTAAAGTAGAGTTGGGAAAGGGTTTGTCACTGTGAGAACGGTAAAGCTATGGAACTGTCTTCCAGTGGATGTTGTATGGCAGGTTCATTGGTCAGTTTATAAAAAGCTGGAGGGTTTCTACAAACAAGGAATGTTACAAGTTACTGGGATTGATACATAAAGTAGAGTTGGGAAAGGGTTTGTCACTGTGAGAACGGTAAAGCTATGGAATTGTCTTCCAGTGGATGTTGTTATGGCAGGTTCATTGGTCAGTTTAATAAAAGCTGGATGAGTTTCTACAAACAAGGAATGTTACAAGTTACTGGTATTGATACATAAAGTAGAGTTGGGAAAGGGTTTGTCACTGTGAGAACGGTAAAGCTATGGAACTGTCTTCCAGTGGACGTTGTATGGCAGGTTCATTGGTCAGTTATAAAAACTGGATGAGTTTCTACAAACAGGAATGTTACAAGTTACTGTATTGATACATAAGTAGAGTTGGAAAGGGTTTGTCACTGTGAGAACGGTAAAGCTATGGACTGTCTTCCAGTGGACGTTGTTATGGCAGGTTCATTGGTCAGTTTAATAAAAAGCTGGATGGGTTTCTACAACAAGGAATGTTACAAGTTACTGGGATTGATACATAAAGTAGAGTTGATCCAGGGAAATTTCCCATGGCCACTTGAGTCCGGAAGGAATTTTTCCCCTTCATAAATTTGGTGGGGTTTTTTTTGCCTCCTCTGGATCAACAGTTAGGCAGGATATCAGATATTGCTAGATGGGTTGGACTGGATGGATAGGGTACATTTCTTATTCAACCCCAAATACTTAAAACTATACTGTATATGACTTTAAATAGGGAGTATACTATACTGTAATATACTTTAATCAGGGAGATGAATAGACTGTATATATACTTTATATAGGGAGATAAATAGACTGTATATAACTTTATATAGGAGAAATAAATTAACCGTATATATACTTCAATAGGGAGATAAATATACTGTATATATACTTTATAATACTATAAAATATTACTGTATATTACTTTAAATAGGGATTAATAACTGTAATATACTTTATAATAGGGAAGATAAGTATACTGTATATATACTTTATATAGGGAGATAAAATAGACTGTATATATACTTTATATAGGAGAGATAAATAGACTTATATTATTTATATAGGAGATAAATAGACTGTATATACTTATATAGGAGATAAATATACTTATATATACTTTATATAGGAGATAAATAGAACTGTATATGTACTTCATATAGGAGAGATAAATATTACAGATGTATATTAACTTATATAAAAAGACGTAATATTAGAGTAAATAACTGTATATAGGAGATAAATAGACTGTATATAACTTTATATAGGGAGATAAATCAGACTGTGTATATATACTTTATATAGGGAGATAATAGAACTGTATATATACTTTATATAGGTAGATATAATAGACTGTATATACTTTATATAGGGAGATAAATAGACTATATATATACTTTATATCGGAGATTAAATAGACGTATGTATTTAATAGGAGATAAATAGACTGTATGTATATTATATAGGGAGATAAATAGACTGTATTATACTTTTATATAGGAGATAAATATGACTGTATGTATGCTTTATCATAGGAGATAAATAGAATGTAGTATAACTTATATAGGAGATAAATAGACTGATATATATTTATTAGGAGATAATAACTGTATGCATACTTATAGGAGGTACATATACTGTATATATACTTATATAGGAAAAAATAGACTAGTATACTTGATAGGAGATAAATAGACTGTAATATACTTTATGGGAGATAAATAGACTGTATATGATACTTTATATAGGAGATAAATAGATAAACTTTATATAGGGAGATAGATGAGACTGTATATATACTTTATATAGGGAGATAAAAGTACTGTATAATACTGTATATAGGGAGATAAATAGACTGTATATATACTTTATATAGGGAGATAAATAGACTGTAATAACTTTATATAGGGAAGATAAGAGAAGACAGTATAGCGGGTTGACTAAGACGACTTTATATAGGAGATAATAACTGTATATAGCTTTATATGGGAGATAAAATAGACTGTATATATGCTTTATATAGGAGATAGATAGACTGATATATACTGTATTTCATATAGGGAGATAAATAGAGGGTATATGCTGATTCTTATATAGGAGTATAAATAGACATGACGTAGATGAACTGGATACTGAGAAGTGAGATAATGCTGAATAGAATTGCTTTTGATTATAGTATATATCGAACATATATACTTTATATAGGGATGATAGACTGTATATATACTTTTATATAGGAGAACATACTGAACAATAGAAAGATATCTTTATATAGGAGATAGATCTGTGTAATATACTTATATAGGAGAATAGATAGACTGTATATATACTTTATATAGGAGATAAATACTGATATATACTTTATATAGGGAGATAAATATACTGTATATATACTTTATATAGGAGATAAATAGACTGTATATATACTTTATATAGGAGATAGATAGACTGTATATATACTTTATAGAGATAAATAGACTGTATATATACTTTATATAGGAGATAAATAGACTGTATATATACTTTATATAGGAGATAAATATACTGTATATATACTTATATAGGGAGATAAATATACTGTATTATATACTTATATAGGAGATAAATAGACTGTATATATACTTTATATAGAGATAGATAGACTGTATATATACTTTATATAGGAGATAAATATACTGTATATATACTATATAGGAGATAAATAGACTGTATATATACTTTATATAGGAGATAGATAGACTGTATATATACTTTATATAGGGAGATAGATATACTGTATATATACTTTATATAGGAGATAGATAGACTGTATATATATTTTATATAGGCATACTTATATATTTATAGGAGATAAAATAGACTGTATATATACTTTATATAGGAAATAAATATACTGTTAATATAGCTGTATATAGGAGATAATATAACTGTATATATACTTTATATAGGGAGATAAATATCTGTAATAACTTTATATAGGAGTTAATAAGACTGTAATATACTTTATATAGGAGATAGATAGACTGTATATATACTTTATATAGGAGATAGATAGACTGTATATATACTTTATATATGGAGATAAATAGACTGTATATATACTTTATATAGGAGATAAATATACTGTATATATACTTTATAGGAGATAAATATACTGTATATATACTTTATATAGGAGATAAATAGACTGTATATATACTTTATATAGGAGATAGATAGACTGTATAATATACTTAATAGGAGATAATAGACTGTATATAACTTTATATAGGAGATAAATAGACTGATATTACTTTATATAGGGAGATAGATATACTGTATATATAGTGTCAGTTGACTTTATATAGGAGATAGATAGACTGTATATACTTTATAGGAGTAAATGACTGATATCTTTATATAGGAGATATGCCTGTATATACTTTATATAGGAGATAAGATAGACGTTATATATACTATATAGGAGATAATAGACTGTATATAACTTTTTATGGCGATAGATAGACTGGGATATATACTAGGGATAGACTATTATATACTAGAGATGAAGATGAAAACTTTAGATAGTAGACCGTATCTAAGAATAATCTTTATTACGTTAGGAGACATAGCTGTACTATCTCTTCGGCGATAAGACTGCTAATCTAATAGAGTATACTACTATATACTATATAGGGGAAATACTGCATTTACGCCTGTTACTATAGAACGGTATAACTTTATATAGGAGATCAGCATGACTCTAGTAAGTATCTAGGAAGTAAATATACTGTAAAGTATTTATCCATAGGATATAATAGCTGGATATACTATATAGACTGGAGTCTAGTTTCTTATATGAGATTAGACTATTACTTAAAGGGCATAATAGACTGCTATCTATAACTTTATATAGCGAGAAGATAGATGTTAACTTTATATAGGCATCGCTGTATATACTTTAGTGCGTAGGAGATATGACTAGCACTGGATATATACTACTGTTGTTATATAGGAGAAAAGACCTGTCATATGAGCATTACTTGCGTAGTATGAGAGAATGATAGACGTATATTCTACTTTTATAGGAGATAGATAGACTGTAATCTCTACGGTAATGATGTATTATACTTATATGAAGGAATATGGAACCTATATTACGTTGATTAATAGGAGATAAATAGACTGGTATCGATTATATCTATGGCGTAGAATACTGTATACTATATAGCGGAGATAGACTGTATATATACTTCTATGATCAGGGAGATAGATAGACAGGAACTATATCCTTATCAGGAGAAAATATACGTAATATCTATTGGAAAGACTAATCTTTATAGAGATAAAATTATATATACTTTATATAGGAGATAAACGTTTATATATCGTTAATAGGCCGATGATGTGTAGTCACTGCCTTATATCGCGGTATCAAGGGATGACTAAATATATACATTCTATATTAGGAGATCTTAAGATAGACTGTTCAATATACTAGCGTTTAGTTAGGGAGAATAGATACCGTAAGTATTCAGGATAATAACGTATTAGCTTGGAGTGATCCGTACTGTCTAATATACTTTATATAGGCGCATAATAGACTGTATATATGATTAGTATAGCTTATCGGATTAGATAAGACGGTATAATACTTTATAATAAGAGCTACATATCTGTATATTTAACTTTATATGAGATAATACTATGTGATACTGAACTTAGAGACTGTCAGCGTTGCTCAACCATGGCGTACATGCCGCTCTGCATCGCACCATACGCAATAGCAACCTCAGATCACGGTCTTGCTGCGTGGTTTTTACTTACATAAGCAGTACATTACGGTTTAGCGGGCTACATGCAGAGGGCACGATGACGATTAGATCGGGAGATAAAGAATGTATAATCTTTATATAGGGAGATAAATAGACTGTATATAACTTATAGGAGATAATAGACTGTATATATACTTTATAGGAGATAAATAACTGTATATATACTTATATAGGAGATAGATAGACTTGTATATGTATACTATATATAGGAGTATAATAGGTAGAATATACGTATGATATACTTTATATAGGAGATAAATAGACTGTATTATACTTATATAGGAGATAAATAGACTGTATATATACTTATAGAGTAGATAGTGATATAGATATGTATAGATACTTCTGTATATAGGAGATAAATAGACTGATATAACTTTAATAGGAGATAGATAACTGGTATATATACTTTATATAGAGATAAATAGATGTATATATACTTTATATAGGAGAAAAATAGACTGTGTATATAACTTTATATAGGAGATAATAGAATGTATATATACTTTTATAGGAGATAGAATACTGTATATATACTTATATAGGAGATAAATATACTGTATATATACTTTAATAGAGATAATAGACTGTATTATATATTTATATAGGAGATAGATATGACTGTATATATACTTTATATGGAGATAGAAAGGACTGTATTTATACTTATATAGGAGATAATAGACTGTATTATAAATTATATAGGAGATAAATATACTGTAAATTTACTTTATATAGAGATAGATAGACTGTATATATACTTTATATAGGAGATAGATAGACTGTATATATACTTATATAGGAGATAGATAGACTGTTATATAGACTTTATATAGGAGATAAAATTGACTGTAATATACTTTATATAGGAGATAAATAGATGTATATTACTTTATATAGGAGATAAAATACTGATATACTTATATAGGAGATAATAAATGTATATAATGTAGGAGATAGATAGACGTATATATACTTTAATAGGTAGATAAAATAGACTGTATATACTTTATTATAGGAGATAGATAGACTGTATATATAATTTATAGATAGGAGATAAAATAGCTGTATATATACTTTATTAGGAGATAGATAGACGTATATAGATGACTTTTATCTGGAGATAGATGAGATGGATATATACTTTATATAGGAGATAGATAGACTTGTAATATACTTATATAGGAGATAAATAGACTGTATATATACTGATATAGGAGATAAATATACTGTCGATAACTTTATATAGGAGATAGATAGACTGTTATAACTTTATATAGGAGATAGAATATACTGATATAACTTTATATAGGAGATAGATAACTGTATATATATTTATATAGGAGATAGATAGAGGTATATATACTTATATAGGAGATAGATAGACTGTATATATACTTTATATGGAGATAGATAAGGTTTTTGACTGTAATATACTTTATATATGGAGATAAATGACTGTATAGATACTTTATATAGGAGTATAAATACTGTAATATTACTTTATAGGAGATAAATAGACTGTATATACTTTATTAGGAGATAGATAGGTAGATACTTTATAGATTAGTTATATACTTTGATAGGAGATAAATAGACTGTATATATACTTATATAGGGATAAATAAGTATATAATATAGGAGATAAATATACTATATACTTATATAGGAGATAAATAACTGTATATATTACTTTATATAGGGAAGAAAACTGTAATTATACTTTATATAGGAGATAAATAGACTGTATATATACTTATATAGGGAGATAGATATACGTTAGATATACTTATATAGGAGATTATACTGTATATACTTTATATAGGAGATAAATACTGAATATACTCATATAGAGTAATATACGTATATATACTTTATATAGGAGATAAAGTAGACTGTATATATACATTTTATAGGGAGATAATATATACTTAAATGTATATATACTTTATATAGGAGATAAATAGGACTGGATATATACTTTATATAGGAGATAATAGACTGTATATATACTTTATATAGGAGATAAATAGACTGTATATATACTTTATATAGGAGAATAATATATAACTGTATATATACTTATATAGATAGAGACGATATATAGATAATAAGACTGTATATATACTTATATAGGAGATATAGACGTATATATTACTTATAGTAGGAGAAATCGAAGACTGTAGTATACTTTATATAGGAGATAATAGACTGTATATATACTTTATATAGGAGATAACTAGACTGTATATATACTTATATAGGGATAAATAGACTGTATATATACTTTTATAGGAGATAGATAGGACTGTAATATACTTTATATAGGAGATAGATAGACTGTATATATACTTTATATAGGAGATAGATAGACTGTATATATACTTTATATAGGAGATAGATAGACTGTATATATACTTAAATAGGAGATAGATTAGGGACGTATAGTATACCTTATTAGGAGATGAGATAGACTTATAAACTTTATATAGGAGATGAGATATGATGAGTATATTACTTTATATAGGAGATAGAATGACTGTATATATACTTATATAGGGAGATAAATATATGTATATATACTTTAGCAGGAGATTAAGATAGGACGTATGTATATACTTTATATAGGAGTAAATATACTGTATATATATTATATAGGGAGATAAATATATAAATGTATATATACTATATAGGAGTAAGATAGACTGTAATAGTACTTATATGAGAGATAGATAGACTTATAATACTTTTATATAGGAGATGAAATCGGACTGTAGAGATATTTTATATAGAGATAAATAGACTGTATATATACTTTAGTATAGGGAGATAGATAGCACGATCATACTATAGATAGGAGATAGATGACTGTTATATACTTGTATTAGGGAGATAGATGATAGTATATATACTTTATATAGGAGATAGATAGGACTGATAGATATACTTTATTAGGAGATAGATAGACGTTTGATGATATATATACTGTATATGCGGAGATAGGTAGATGTATATATACATTTATATAGGAGATAGATAGACTGTATATATACTTTTATAGGAGATAGATAGACTGTATATATACTATAATATAGGAGATAGTAGAATGTATATATACTTTATTAGGAGATAAATAGACTGTATATATACGTTATATAGGAGATAAATAGAACTGTATATATACTTATATAGGAGAATAAATAGACTGTATATATACTTTATATGGAGATAAATAGACTGTATCTACTTATATAGGGAGATAGATAGACTGTATATATATATTTATATAGGGATAGATAGACTGTAATATACTTTATATAGGAGATAAAATACTGTATATATACTTATTAGTAGGAGATAAATAGACTGTAATATACTTATATAGGAGAAATAGGCTGTATAATACTTTATAGGGATAAATAGACTGTATAATACTTTTATATAGGAGATAAATAGACTGTATATATATACTTTATATGGAGATAGAGACTGTATAATACTTTATATAGGAGATAAATAAGACTGTATTAGACTTTATATAGGAGGATAAATAGACTGTATATATTACTTTATATAGGATGACTAGATAGACGTATAAACTGTATGATAGGAGATATAGACGTATATATACTTATATAGGAGATAAATATACTGTATTATATAACTTATATAGGAGATGATAGACTGTATATAACTTTATATAGGAATAGATGACTGTATATTACTTTATATAGGAGATAATAACTGTATATATACTGATATAGGAGAAAATTAGACTGTATATATACTTATATATGAGAGAGATAAAATATGTATATATACTTTATATAGGAGATCAGATAGACTGTATATATCACTTTATATGGATAGATAGGAATGTATATATATTTATATAGGAGATAAATATACTGTTATATACTTGTATAGAGAAATAGACTGTATATATACTTTTTATAGGAGATAGATAGACTGTATATATATATTTATATAGGAGATAAATATATGTATATATACTTATATACGAGATAAATATACTGTATATACTTTAATAGGAGATAGATAGACTGTATTATACTTTATATAGGAGTAAATATACTTATAATACTTTATATAGGAGATAGATAGACGTATATATTACTTATATAGGAGATAGATAGACTGTATATAACTTTATATAAGTAATATACTGTAATATTACTGTATAGGGAGAAATAGGACTGTATAATTCTTTATATAGGAGATAGTAGACTGTATATATACTTTTATATAGGAGATAGATAGACTGTATATATACTTTATATAGGAGATAGATATACTGTATATATACTTTATATAGGAGATAAATAGACTGTATATATACTTTATATAGGAGATAGATAGACTGTATATAAACTTATATAAGGAGATAAATATACTGTATATATACTTTATATAGGAGATAGATAGACTGTATATATACTTTATATAGGAGATAGATAGACTGTATATATACTTTAAATAGGAGATGATAGACGTTAATAGTTATATAGGAGATAAATGACTGTAATATACTTATATAGGAGATATAGTATGTATTATACTTTATATAGGGATAAATACTGTATATATACGTTATATAGGAGATAAATATACTGTATTATACTTTATTAGGAGATAGAATAGATGTATATATACTTTATATAGGAGATAAATAGACTATATCGGAGATAGTAATATATACTTATATAGGAGATACGATGGATGTATATATTACTTATAAGGAGATAGAAGACTGTATATATACTTTACTAGGAGATACTATGACTGTATATATACTTTCATATAGGAGATAAGATATACTGGTGTATACTTCAATAGGAGATAAAATAATGTATATATACTTATATAGGAGATAGATATGTAAACTGAATGGAGATATAGACGATTATTTAATAGGAGTAATAGAGATATATCTATAGGGAAAATATACTGTATATATACTTTATATAGGGAGAAATGGTATATATGAGAATACTGCCTATATACTTTATAAGGAGAAATGATTAATAGTATAGCGAGTAAATATACTGTATATAGAGACTACTGATAATAGTTTGGAGATAAAAGATTACTGTATATATACTTGATATAGGAGAAAATACGTATAGTACTAATGGAAATAGTATATACTGATATAGGAGATAGATTATGGACTGTATATATACTTTATATAGGAGATAATAGACGTGTATTATACTTTATATAGGGGAGATAAATAGACTGTATATATACTTATATAGGAGTTAAATAGACTGTATATATACTTTATAATGGAGTAAATAGTATGTATATATACTTTATATAGGAGTAATAGACTGTGTAATATACTTTATATAGGAGATAATAGAACTGTATATACTATTATATAGGAGATAGAATTAGATCGTATATATAACCTTTATATAGGGATAGAGAGAACTAGGATAATGATGTATATACTTTATATAGGCAGATAGATAGACTGTAATATACTTATTATAGGAGATAAATAGACTGTAATATACTTTATATAGGAGATAAATTAGACTGTATATTACTTTATATAGGAGATAACTAACTGTGATATATACCTGTTATAGAGATAGATAAGACTGTATAATATCTTTATATTGATAGTCGACTTTTTTCTTTATATAGGAGATAGATCAGACTGTATATATACTTATAATAGGAGATAAAATGACTGTATATACTTTATATAGGAGATAGATAGACTGTATAATAACTTATATAGGAGATAGATAGATGTATATATACTTTATATAGGAGATAGATAGACTTGATATATATTTATATAGGCGGATAAATAGTACGTATATATACTTCATATAGGGAGAAATAGACTGTTATAATTATTCTTATGATAGGAGCTGATCAGACTTTGTATTCCCATACGTCTTAAGAATATAAGACTGTATATATACTTATATAGGGAGATATGAATATACTGATCGGTATGGCAGCTCTTCCCCTTTATAGGATGAATCTGATTAACCCATGGCAATCCAATGACTATATTATTATACTGCCAGCGACATGTCATAGTTATCAGTATGGCAGCTCCTGGCAAATTAAAGTTTTCCAAGGTCTCTTTCTTTTTCCAGCAGGGACATTTCCCAAAATGCTTCAGTGTCCTTGACCAATAGAATCACTTCTCCCAAGGGATCTCTCCGCCGCCTGTTATTGGTCATTTACACATCCCAAGGGCCCATAAGAGATCTAAATGGTACAGGAGGGGCCCTTAGACCTGATATTCAATATTAACATTATGACTCATTCAAATCTATCGCTCACCAAACTACTGGTTGTTATAGTCTGTGTCCTTAGCAACCAAACAGAATTTTAAATAATATAGAAAGAACTTTAAAATTGGAAAAGCAAATTGCATGTTATGGTAAAGTTCCCCTTTAATTTAACATATTCTATCCCTCACAATAAATAGAACCAACTGAATCCTATTAATACCCCATTAATCCCCTATTAACCCCCCTATGTATCCAATGTGCCACTGCTAGTGGTTATCCACATAGGCGACTAATGTATAAACTGAGGACTGTTGGCCTTGAGAAAAACATTTGTTCATGGATAGAGAACTGGTTATTGGACCGCAAACAGAGAGTGGTGGTTAATGGAGCTACATCTATGTGGGCTAAAGTTCTAAGGGGAGTTCCTCAGGGTTCTGTACTGGGGCCGCTTCTGTTTAATCTGTTTATAAATGACTTAGAAGGGGGCATTGAGAGCAAGGTCTCTGTGTTTGCTGATGACACTAAATTATGCAGAGCTTTGGAAACTTCCAATGATGTGCAAGTGCTGCAAGCAGACCTAGATAGATTATCAAAATGGGCAGCAGAATGGCAGATGAGATTCAATGTTGATAAATGTAAGGTGATGCATTTACTGGTATTAATACATATACTGTAGTCCTGGTTGGTACGGGGATACTATATAATATTGAGAATTACTGGTATTAATACATATACTGTAGTTCTGGTTGGTATTGGGATACTATATAATATTGAGAATTACTGGTATTAATACATATACTGTAGTTCTGGTTGGTATTGGGATACTATATAATATTGAGAGATTTACTGGTATTAAATACATATACTGTAGTTTCTGGTTGGTACTGGGATACTATAAATTGAGAATTAACTGGTATTACCTTAAACTGTTACTGTGTCTGGTGGTACGGGATCTACTATAATATTGAGAATTACTGGTATTAATACATATACTGTAGTTCTGGTTGGCTACGGAATACAAAATAATGTTCGGGTGGTACAGGGTACTACATAATATTGAGAATAACTGGGATTAATACATATACTGTAGTTCTGGTTGGTATGGGAATACTATATAAATTGGAAATTACTGGTATTAATACATATACTGTAGTTCTGGTTGTTACAGGGATCACTAATACTATTGAGAATTACTGGTATTAATACATATCCTGAAGTTCTGGTTAGTTCATTGGTCTTTTTAATAAAAAAGCTGATGGGTTTCTACAACAAGAATGTTACAAGTTACTGTATTGATACATAAAGTAGAGTTGGGAAAGGGTTTGTCACTGTGAGAAGGGTAAAGCTATGGAAAGTCTTCCAGTGGAACGTTATTATGGCAGGTTTCATTGGTCAGTTTTAAAAGCTGGATGAGTTTCTACAACAAGGATGTACAAGTTACTGGGATTGATACTAAAGTAAGTAGGGGAAAGGGTTTGTCACTGTGAGAATGGTAAAGCTAGTAACTGTCTTCCAGTGGACGTTGTTATGGCAGGTTCATTGGTCAGTTAATAAAACTGGATGAGTTTCACAACAAGGTGTTACAAGTTACTGGATTGATACATAAAGTAGAGTTGGGAAAGGGTTTGTCACATGTGAGAAATGGTAAAGCTATGGAACTGTCTTCCAGTGGACGTTATTATGCCAGGTTCTCATTGGTCAGTTTAATAAAAAGCTGGATGAGTTTCTACAAACAAGGAATGTTACAAGTTACTGGTATTGATTACATAAGTAGAGTTGGAAAGGGTTTGTCACTGTGAGAACAGTAAAGCTATGGAACTGTCTTCCATTGGACGTTGTTATGGCAGGTCATTGGTCAGTTTATAAAAGCGGATATGTTCTACAGAACAGGAAAGTTACAAGTTACTGGTATTGATACATAAATATAGTTAGGAAAGGTTGTCACTGTGAGAACGGTAAAGCTAGGGACTTTCTCTCCAGTGACTGTTTATTGGCAGGTTCATTGGTCAGCGTTTAATAAAAGCCTGATGAGTTTCTTCTAACAAGGAATGTTACAAGTTAACTGGTTATTGATACATAAGTAGAGTTGAGAAGGGGTTTTGTCCACTGTGAGAACGGTAAAGCTATGGAACTGTCTTCCGTGGACGTGTTAATGGCAGGTTCATTGGGTCGATTTACATAAAAAGCTGGATGAGTTTCTACAACAAGGAATGTTACAAGTACTGGGATTGGATACAATAAAGTAGAGTTGGGAAAGGGTTTGTCACTGTTGAGAAGGTAAGTCGATGGAACTGTCCTTCCAGTGGACGTTGTTATGGCAGGTTCATTGGTCAGTTTAATAAAAGCTGGATGAGTTTCTACAAACAAGGAATGTTACAAGTTACTGGTATTGATACATAAAGTAGAGTTGGGAAGGGTTTTGTCACTGTGAGAACGGTAAGCTATGGAACTGTCTTCCAGTGGACGTTGTTATGGCAGTTCTTGGTCAGTTTAAATAAAAGCTGGATGGGTTCTACAAACAAGGAATTTACAAGTTACTGGTATGATACATAAAGTAGATTGGGAAAGGGTTTGTCACTGTGAGAACGTTAAAGCTATGGAACTGTCTTCCAGTGGACGTTGTTATGGCAGGTTCATTGGTCAGTTTATAAAAAGCTGGATGGGTTTCTACAAACAGGAATGTTACAAGTTACTGGGATTGATACATAAAGTAGAGTTGGGAAAGGGTTTGTCACTGTGAGAACGGTAAAGCTAGAACTGTCTTCCGTGGACGTTGTTATGCAGGTTCATTGGTCAGTTTATAAAAAGCTGGATGAGTTTCTACAAACAAGGAATGTTTCAAGTTACTGGTATTGATACATAAAGTAGAGTTGGGAAGAGGTTTGTCACTGTGAGAACAGTAAAGCTATGGAAATGTCTTCCAGTGGACGTTGTTTATGGCAGGTTCATTGGTCAGTTTTATAAAAAGCTGGTGATTTCTACAAACAGGGAATGTTACAAGTTACTGTATTGATACTATAGAGTTGGGAAAGGGTTTGTCACTGTGAGAACGGTAAAGCTATGGAACTGTCCTTCATGTACTGTATGTTGCAGGTTCATTGGTCTTTTAATAAAGCTGGATGGGTTTCTACAAACAAGGAATGTTCAAGTACTGGGATTGATACTAAAGTAGAGTTGGGAAAGGTTTTGTCACTGTGAGAACGGTAAGCTATGGAATTGTCTTCCAGTGGATGTTGTATGGCAGGTCATTGGTCAGATTTAACATAAAAGCTGGATGATTTTCTACAAACAAGGATGTTACAAGTTCCTGGTATTGATACTAATTAGAGTTGGGAAAGGGTTTGTCAACTGTGAGAACGGTAAAGCTATGGAACTGTCTTCCAGTGGACGTTGTTATGGCAGGTTTCATTGTCAGTTTAATAAAAAGCTGATGAGTTTCTACAACAAGGAATGTTACACGTTACTGGTATTGATACATAAAGTAGAGTTGAAGGGTTTGTCACTGTGAGAACGGTAAAGCTAGGACTGTCTTCCAGTGGACGTTGTATGGCAGTTTCATTGGTCAGTTTAATAAAAAGCTGGATGGGTTTCTACAAACAAGGAATGTTACAAGTTCTGGAGTGATACATAAGTAGAGTTGATCCAGGGAAATTTCCCATTGCCACTTGAAGTCCGGAAGGAATTTTTTCCCCTTCATAAATTTGGTGGGGTTTTTTTGCCTTCCTCTGGATCAACAGTTAGGCAGGATATCAGGATATTGCTAGATGGGTTGGACTGGATGGACATATGTCTTTATTCAACCCCAAATACTATAAACTATACTGTATATGTACTTTAAATAGGGAGATAATATACTGTATATATACTTTAATCAGGGAGATGAATAGACTGTATATATACTTTATATAGGGAGATAAATAGACTGTATATATACTTTATATAGGAGATAAATAGACTGTATATATATACTTCATATAGGGAGATAAATATACTGTATATATACTTTTTATAATACTATAAAATATACTGTATATGTACTTTAAATAGGGAGATAATATACTGTATATATACTTTAAATAGGGAGATAATATACTGTATATATACTTTATATAGGGAGATAAATAGACTGTATATATACTACTTTATATAGGGAGATAAATAGACTGTATATATACTTTATATAGGAGATAAATATACTGTATATATACTTTATATAGGAGATAAATAGACTGTATATGTACTTCATATAGGGAGATAAATATACTGTATATAGACTTCATATATGGAGCTAGAATTAGACTGTATATATTAACTTAATTGGAATTATTTTCATTGATGCTAGGTGGTAGACATATATAACGGTTTCACGTATAGGTCCGTTTATTTTATTATAATGGGAGCGGTTCCGGATTGGGCATCAGAGGGATAATAACGGGTGAAACATTTCACTTCAGTTGGGTCGTGTCTTGTGTGGTTCACACTGTTGTCCTCGTAACCTTCTGTATTGGCTCTGTTATTGCGGGCGCCTTTCCTAACTGCATTCTCTTGTAAGCTCTCTCCCTCATGTTCCTACCCCCCCCCTCGATCTCGTGTCTCTGCTGACTCATCTCTCCCTTCTCTGGTCACTGCTCACTTGGACTGCAATCCTCTCATGTCTAGTGGGCTTCCTAACAACCTCCAGTCTCAGGGTGGTCCTGTCAATGCGTGGGTGGAGGGGAGGGAGTTGTGAATATAATGTCTGGGGATGTATCGTAATGAGAGTCGGATGTAGAATGAGAGTAGATGTGGGTGATCCGGGTGTGTGTGGGCCGGTTGGGGCGAACACCGATGAGATATCGGGGCCGAGCTAAGCGAACGAGCGAGGAGCAGGGGAGGGGTCCCCAAGGCATACGAAAGAGAGGGACGGCAGGTGACGGGAACGACATAACCGGGGGGGGCCCGGTAGGGGAGACGCTGGGAGGGTGGAAAGGGCCAGGGGGTCAACGGGGGAGCGGTGTGGTGGGAGAAACATCAAGGAAACAGGGGTCTAGGGGGAGAGAGGGAGGGGGGAGGGGTGGAAGCAAGCAAGATGCGGGGTCGTGACGGCTGCGGGGGGCCGAGGGCAGCGGGGGATGACAGGAAGAGGGAGGAGGTCGCGAGGTGGGGGTTCGGTGTCGCAGTTCGTCCGTATCGGCCGTCGATGGTGGCCCGCAGAACACGGGGTCTGAGGGAACGGTCGCTGGGACGAGTAGGGGGGGTAGTACGTAAGGTGAAGTGGAGAGCTGGTGCTGGATTAGTCGAGTGGTATGAGGAGGGTCATGTATTGTTTTGTAGAGGTAAGGGACGGAGGCGAGCGGAGGAAATCAGTATGATGAGAGGTAGGAGGGAAGAGATGATATGAGGGGAGTCAGAGTGTGGGAAAAGGATGGTGGAGGGACGTGAAGGAGGAGAGGAGGAGGAGGAAGAGTGGTGTGCCGTGGAGGAGGAAGGGGGGAGAGGACCGTACGGGGAGGCGAGGAGTATCGACGAAACGAGTAGTAACGTGAGAGTGCAGGTATGATGGATGATGATTATTATTAAGTATGTGATGAGGATGATAGGAGGAGGGGGGGGGGGAGTAGGAGAGGAGGAAGGGGGGAGAATAGGGGAGTAGGAGTAAAGAAGAGGAGGGAGGAGGGTGGAAGGAGATAGGAGGAGAGTGTAGGCCGAGGTACGGGTAATACTAGGGGAGTATTAGGAGGATGAGTTGAGAGGAGTGGAGTAGTTTATGAGGAGTTATGATGATTGTATTATAGGAGGAGAGAGTAGGAGAGGAGATAGAGGGTAGGAAGTAGGATATGGATATTGAGTGATAGGGTAGTAGTAGTGTGACAGTACTGGGAGTACTATGGAGGATTATTATTATTATTGTTTATTAGTAGTAGAGTTAATAGGGAGATCGTAGTATAGTAGGAGGGGTAGTAGGAGGAGTATAGTGAGAGAATAGAATAGAATCAAGTAGTGTAATGCACCCGGTCCCTTATAATCAACATGAAGAGGAAAGGACAGGGTCAGCCATCGGCCTCCAAGGGAATCTGATCACTCAGAAGGGTTCATTTACCCCCCCGAACTGGTGCTCGTGTTTTGGGTGGTTGAGATAAACGGTCTATAGGATTGTTGATGCATTACCACCGGGCGCAGAGTATACCCTTGTGCTGTAAATCCATCGGGTGGTGGAAAAGGGGGAAAGTAACAGGGCGTAAGGGAAGAACCTCAATAGGTGTCTGTCACCCTATTGTTGAGTGCACCTACCTCCACATTGTTGGAGTTCTGCGCGGGTATACCTGTCAATCCCGCTCTCGGCTGGGGGGCTGTTGGTTGTATTACCACCTCGGAGTACATATGTAAGGGCAGAACGGCCGCGCGCCGGGGTCGAGGTTCTGAGTGCAGCGGTGCTGTGGTTGTTCGGCTGTACGGGGATAAATGTGAGGTCAGAACATAACGGATAAGACCTAGTGGGGAAGGTGTGGGTTGCCGGCGGTGGACAAGATAGTGTGGAGGTGCGAGCGTGTTGGGTGGTGTTCGGGTATAGCTAGTGAAGGCACAGGAAGACCGCACCGCGTGGTATCGCACCGCAATAGACAGGTCAGTTTGGTCGCTGGTTTAGGGGTATCGTTGCGCGGTTGGATACGACACATATGAGGTTCTATTGCATAGTCCTTCGCGGGGTTGTTGGCGCGGGCTTGAGGATCCGGATGCTCCTGGCGCACGTTTGGAAACCATGGGACATCACCTGTCACTAATCAAGGTATATGGGTCACAAGAGCGCTCAGATGCAGTAAAGGATGACGTGGTGGGGGGGCAAGCAAAAGAAGAGAAATCTGGTAGCGGTTGGGTCAGGGAGGTGTCGGTGGGGAGCGGGTGTGGCGCGGTGAGGGAAAACAAGGACATGCGCGGGCAGCGTCAGTAAGTGTCCGTTAAAGGGGACTGTGAGGGGGTACCAAAAGGACTGGTTAGGGAGATTTGACAGACGCGTCTGTCCGGGGGGGTTTGTGTTGTTTTGAGGGTCATGTGCCTTGCGATTATTGTTATGGGGCATAGGTTGTTAAAAAAAAAGCGACCGCGGGTCCACCTACCCCCCGTCACCCACCCGAAGTCCGCGGCAGTGCATCGTACCCTAAGTAACCCCAATTCTTGCCTGGGGGCCGTCGGCAGGGAAAAACTCTGTTGTTTCCTCCTGCACTGAGCATGTGCCAACCGCAGATTAGAAGGGAGGAACTAGTATTGTCACCGGCGAAGTTCAGAACCTCCCAACCCCTAACTTTCTGATCAGTGATTTCTTCATATTCTGGCTGTGGCACGTAGAGGGTGCTGATGGGCTGATTTAAATAATATGAATAATAATTATTAATTGCAATATTCATATATTAATTCATCATTAAGATTTAATTGCCAAGTGGCAGATGAGATTCAATGTTGATAAAATGGAGGGATGCTTTTGGACTTAAAATCCTGTGCTACTATATATAATGGCTCTGTGTTAGTGAACCCTGTTGGAAGGGGATCTTGGAGTTTTGGTGGTAACAAACTTAAAGGTAGCAAGCAGTGCCAGCGGCAACGAGCCAGCCAGCAAGGTATTGTCTTGTATAAAGAGTGTATGGATTCAAGGGAAGATGTAATTCCCCTTCTACAAAGCATTGGTAAGGCCTCATTTGGAATATGCAGTGCAATTTTGGAGTGTAA
This sequence comes from Hymenochirus boettgeri, assembly GCA_019447015.1. Lineage (NCBI taxonomy): Eukaryota > Metazoa > Chordata > Amphibia > Anura > Pipidae > Hymenochirus > Hymenochirus boettgeri. The sequence continues at coordinate 52,573 of JAACNH010001453.1, read as the reverse complement.
AAGTGAACATCTTTTAAAGGGATATTAACATTACGATTCTACTATTCTTTACCTTTGGGAATAGGTGTTAACATTGAGGTCCTCCTATGACTAGGCTGAGGCAGTGCGAAAGGGCGTCGGTCAGATCTGTTGGTGAGCTGCTTCCGATATGTTGAATAAAGAAGTCTTTTATGAAGTTCGCATCCCGTGTGTGTATTCTGGTGTCCGGTTGCCGTGTGCGCAGTCCTATATTTGTTATATGCCTCAGTTATTATACTGTATTACACATTATTGTCTTATCACATCTGTATATTAGAGATAAGTTAATTACAGTGACTCCCCTGTGCCCCTACATTGTAGTGACATTAACCCTGTGTTATTCTCCCCAGGGATACGGCATCATGGTGTGCCAGGGACTGATGAAGGGAATCGCTAGCACGGCTGCCATGCCGCGTGGGGATTGCGCGTTCTGGCTGTGTGGGTGTGGTGTGACCATCTTGACAGAGCTTCATTGGGGCCTGTTCCTGGGCGCTGAAGCTCGCCATCCTTTTCTATTTTCCTTCTAATGGTATCGAACGTATCTGAAGAAGAAACAAAGGGCTGAGATGAGGAGCGCCCCCCACAGGCCAGTTCTAGACAGCAGAAGTGGTGAGTAATTGTGTCACTCCTCTCTGCTACAATGTACCTATTTGGGAATTGTGGCCACTCCCACGATCTAGGCCAACCCCCATCCACCGCCCCTCCCATATCCTTTCCTCTGTCATGCCCATGTTGGACTTACCTGGTTAGTAAGTAGTTTAGGGCACGGCCACACTGCATTGCACCATGCGTTTGGTGTGTGCATATTTTGAGGTGTTTGCGCATGCGTTTTTTCTTTAGAGATAGGGAAACACTTGCATTGCGGGAATGTGCAATGATAGTGCGGAGAGGATGACAATGTGACCCGTACCTGGGGAATGTGCAATGATATTGCGGAGAGGATGACAATGACCCGTACCGGGGAATGTCATGATGTGCGAGAGGATGACAATGTGATCCGTACCGGGGAATGTGCATGATAGTGCGGAGAGGATGACAATGTGACCCTACCGGGGAATGTGCAATGATAGTGCGGAGAGGATGACAATGTGATCCGTACCGGGGAATGTGCAATGATAGTGCGGGAGAGGATGACAATGTGACCCGTACCGGGGAATGTGCAATGATAGTGCGGAGAGGATGAACAATGTGATCCGTACCGGGGAATGTGCAATGATAGTGCGGAGAGGGATGACAATGTGACCCGTACCGGGGAATGTGGCAATGATAGTGCGGAGAGGATGACAAGTGACCCGTACCGGGGAGTGTGCAATGATTGCGGAGAGGATGACAATGTGGCCCTACCGGGGAATGTGCAATGACAGTGCGGAGAGGATGACAATGTGACCCGTACCGGGAATGTGCAATGATAGTGCGGAGAGAAATGACAATGTGACCCGTACCGGGGAAGTGCAATGATAGTGCGGAGAGGATGACAATGTGACACCGTACCGTGGAGTGCATGAATAGTGCGGAGAGGATGACAATGTGGCCCGTACCGGAATGTGCAATGATAGTGCGGAGAGGATGACAATGTGACCCGTACCGGGGAATGTGCAATGATAGTGCGGAGAGATGACAATGTGACCCGACCTGGGAATGGTGCAATGAGTGCGGAAGGATGACAATGTGGCCCGTACCGGGGAATGTGCAATGATAGTGCGGAGAGGATGACAATGTGACCCGTACCGGGGAATGTGCAATGATAGTGCGGAGAGGATGACAATGTGACCGTACCGGGGAATGTGCAATGATAGTGCGGAGAGGATGACAATGTGACCCGTACCGGGGAAGTGCAATGATAGTGCGGAGAGGACAATGTAACCCGTACCAGGGAATGTGCAATGATAGTGCGGAGAGGATTACAATGCGTCCGTACCGGGGAATGTGCAATGATAGTGCGGAGAGGATGACAATGTGACCCGTACCGGGGAATGTGCAATGAATAGTGCGGAGAGGATGACAATGGGATCCGTACCGGGGAATGTGCAATGATAGTGCGGAGGGATGACATGTGCCCGTACCGGGGAATGTGCAATGATAGTGCGGAGAGGATGACAGTGCCGTACGGGGAATGTGCAATGATATTGCTGAGAGATGACAATGTGGCCCGTACCGGGTAATGTGCAATGATAGTGCGGAGAGGATGACAATGTGACACGTACCGGGAAATGTGCAATGATAGTGCGAAGAGGATGACAATGTGACCCGTACCGGGGATTGTGCAATGATAGTGCGGAGAGGATGACAATGTGACACGTACCGGGAAATGTGCAATGATAGTGCGGAGAGGATGACAAGGTGACCCGTACCGGGAATGTGCAATGATAGTGCGGAGAGGATGACAATGTGACCCGTACCGGGGAATGTCAATGATAGTGCCGGAGAGGTGACAATGTGACCCGTACCGGGAATGTGCAATGATAGTGCGGAGAGGATGACAATGTGACCGTACCGGAAATGTGCAATGATAGTGCGGAGAGGATGACAATGTGACCCGTACCGGGGATTGTGCAATGATAGTGCGAGAGGATGACAATGTGGACCTACCAGGAAATGTGCAATGATAGTGCGAGAGGATGCAATGTGACCCGTACCGGGAATGTGCAATGATAGTGCTGAGAGGATGACAATGTGAGCCCGTGACCGGGTAATGTGCAATGATAGTGCGGAAGGATGACAATGTGGCCCTACCGGGGAATGTGCAATGATAGTGCGGAGAGGATGACAATGTGACCCCGTACCGGGAATGTGCATGTAGTGCGGAGAGGTGACAATGTGGCCCGTACCGGGGAATGTGCAATATAGTGCGGAGAGGATGACATGTGTACCCTGTACCGGGGAATGTGCAATGATAGTGCGGAGAGGATAACAATGTGACCCGTACCGGGGAATGTGCAATGATAGTGGGAGAGGATGACAATGTGACCCGTCACCGGGGAATGTGCAATGATAGTGCGGAGAGGATGACAATGTGACCCGTACCGGGGTAATGTGCAATGATAGTGCGGAGAGGATGACAATGTGACCCGTACCGGGGAATGTGCAATGATAGTGCGGAGAGGATGACAATGTGACCCGTACCGGGTATGTGCAATGATAGTGCGGAGAGGATGACATGTGACCCCGTACCGGGAATGTGCAATGATAGTGCGAGAGGATGACAATGTGACCCGTACTGGGGAATGTGCAATGATAGTGCGGAGAGGATGACAATGTGGCCCGTACCGGGAATGTGCACTATAGTGCGGAGAGGATGACAATGTGACCCTTACGGGGGAATGTCAATGATAGTGCGGAGAGATGACAATGTGACCCGTACCGGGAATGTGCAATGATAGTCGGAAGGATGACAATTGACCCGTACCAGGGAATGTGCAATGATAGTGCGGAGAGGATGACAATGTGATCCGTAACCGTGAATGTGCAATGTATGCGGAGAGGATGACAATGTGATCCGTAACCGGGGAATGTGCAATGATAGTGCGGAGAGTGACAAATGTGGCCCGTACGGGGAATGTGCAATGATAGTGCGGAGAGGATGACCATGTAGGCCCGTACCGGGGAATGTGCATCATGATAGTGCGGAGAGGATGACAATGTACCCGTACCGGGAATGTGCAATGATAGTCGGAGAGATGACAATGTGACCCGTACCGGGGAATGTGCAATATAGTGCGGAAGGACATACAATGTGACCCGTACGGGGAATGTGCAATGAATAGTGCGGAGAGGATGACAATGTGACCGTACCGGGGAATGTGTCAATGATAGTGGCGGAAGGTGACAATGTACCCGTACCAGGGAAATGTGCAATGATGTGCGGGAGGATGACAATGTGATCCGTACCGGGGAATGTGCAATGATAGTGCGGAGAAGATGACAATGTGACCCGTACCGGGGAATGTGCAATGATATGCGGAGAGGAATGACATGTGATCCGTACCGGGGATGTGCAATGTAGTGCGGAGAGGATGACAATGTGGCCCGTACCGGGGAATGTGCAATGATAGTGCGGAGAGGATGACAATGTGACCCGTACCGGGGAATGTGCAATGATAGTGCTGAGAGGATGACAATGTGGCCCGTACCGGGTAATGTGCAATGATAGTGCGGAGAGGATGACAATGTGACACGTACCGGGAAATGTGCAATGATAGTGCGAAGAGGATGACAATGAACCCGTACCGGGGATTGGTGCAATGATAGTGCGGAGAGGGATGACAATGTGACACGTACCGGGAATGTGCAATGATATGTCGGAGAGGATGACAAGGTGACCCGTACCGGGGAATGTGCAATGATAGTGCGGAGAGGATGACAATGTGACCCGTACCGGGGAATGTGCAATGATAGTGCGGAGAGGATGACAATGTGACCCGTACCGGGGATTGTGCAATGATAGTGCGGAGAGGATGACAATGTGACACGTACCGGGAAATGTGCAATGATAGTGCGGAGGATGACAATGTGACCCTTACCGGGATTGTGCAATGATAGTGGGAGAGGATGACAATGGACCCGTACCAGGGAATGTGCAATGATAGTGCGGAGAGGATGACAATGTGACCCGTACCGGGGAATTGTGCAATGATAGTGCTGAGAGGATGACAATGTGCCCGTACGGGGTAATGTGCAATGATAGTGGCGGAGAGGATGACAATGGTCCCGTACCGGGGAATGTGCAATTGATAGTGCGGAGAGGATGACAATGTGACCCGTACCGGGAATGTGCAATGATAGTGCGGGAGGAGGACAATGTGGCCCGTACCGGGGAATGTGCAATGATAGTGCGGAAGGGATGACATGTGTACCCTTACCGGGGAATGTGCAATGATAGTGTCGGAGAGGAATGACAATGTTGACCCGTACCGGCGGGAATGTGCAATGATAGTGCGGAAGGATGACAATGTGACCCGTACCGGGGAATGTGGCAATGATAGTGCGGAGAGAGGAACAATGTGACCCGTACCGGGTAATGTCAATGATAGTGCGGAGAGGATGACAAGGTGACCCGTACCGGGGAATGTGCAATGATAGTGCGGAGAGGATGACAATGTGACCGTACGCGGGATGTGGCAATGTAGTGCGGAGAGGATGACAATGTGACCCGTACCGGGAATGTGCAATGATATGCGGAGAGGATGACAATGTGAACCCTACTGGGGAATGCTCATGATAGTGCGGGAGGATGACAATGTGGACCCGTACCGGGGAAATGTGCAATGATAGTGCGGAGAGGATGACAATGTGACCCGACCGGGGAATGTGCAATGATGTGCGGGAGAGATGACAATGTGACCGTACCAGGGAATGTGCAATGATAGTGCGGAGGGATGGACAATGTGACCCGTACCGGGAATGTGCAATGATATCGAGAGGATGACAATGTGATCCGTAACCGGGGAGTGCAATGATAGTGCGGAGAGGATGACAATGTGTCCGTACCGGGAATGTGCAATGATAGTGCGGAGAGGATGACATGTGGCCCTTACCGGGGAATGTGCAATGATAGTGCGGAGAGGATGACATTGGCCCGTACCGGGAATGTGCAATGATAGTGCGGAGAGGATGACAATGTGACCCGTACCGGGAATGTGCAATGATAGTGGCGGAGAGATGACAATGTGACCGTACCGGGGAATGTGCAATATAGTGCGAGAGGATGACAATGTGACCCGTACCGGGGATGTGCAATGATAGTGCGGAGAGGATGACAATGTGACCCTATACGCGGGAATGTGCAATGATAGTGCGGAGAGGATGACAATGTGACCCGTACCGGGGAATGTGCAATTGAAGTGCGGAGAGAATGACAATGTGACCCGTACGGGGAATGTGCAATGATAGTGGCGAGAGGATGACAATGTGACCCTACCGGGAATGTGCAATGATAGTGCGGAGAGGATGACAATGTGACACGTACCGGGAAATGTGCAATGATAGTGCGGAGAGGATGACAATGTGACCCGTACCGGGAATGTGCAATGATAGGGCGGAGAGGATGACAATGTGACCCGTACCGGGGAGTGCAATGATAGCGGAGAGATATGACAATGTGACCACCCGTACGCGGGAATGTGCAATGATATATGCGGAGAGGCATGAACAATGTGACCCGTACCGGGATGTGCAATGATAGTGCAGAGGGATACAATGTGACCCGTACCGGGGAATGTGCAATGTAGTGCGGGAGGATGACAATGTGCCCGTACCGGGGAATGTGCATGATAGTGTCGAGAGGATGACAATGTGACCCGTACCCGGGGAATGTGCATGATAGTGCGGAGAGGATGACAATGTGACCCGTACCGGGAATGTGCAATGATAGTGCGAGAGGATGACAATGGTGACCCGTACCGGGGAATGTGCAATGATAGGGCGGAGAGGATGAACAATGTGACCCGTACGGGAATGTGCAATGATATGCGGAGAAGGATACATGTGGACCGTACCGGGAGTGCATGATGGCGAGAGGATGACAATGTGACCCGTACCGGGAATGTGCAATGATAGTGCGGAGAGGATGACAATGTGGCCCGTACCGGGAATGTGCAATGATAGTGCTGAGAGGATGACAATGGTACCCGTACCGGGGAATGTGCAATGATAGTGCGGAAGATATGACAATGTGACCCGTACCGGGGAATGTGCAATGATGTGCTGAGAGTGATGACATGTGACCCGTACCGGGGATGTGGCAATGATAGTGCGGAGAGGATGACATGTGGCCCGTACCGGGGAATGTGCAATGATAGTGCGGAGAGGATGACAATGTGACCCGTACCGGGGAATTGCATGATAGTGGCGGAGGATGACAATGTGGGCCCGTACCGGGAATGTGCAATGTAGTGCGGAGAGGATGACAATGTGACCCGTACCGGGAATGTGCAATGATAGTGCGGAGAGGATGACATGTGACCCGTACCGGGGAATGTGCAATGATAGTGGCGAGAGGATGACAATGTGACCCTTACCGGGAATGTGGCAATGATAGTGCGAGAGGATGACATGTGACCCGTACCGGGAATGTGCAATTGATAGTGCGGAGAGATGACAATGTGACCCGTACCGGGGATGTGCAATGATAGTGCGGAGAGGATGACAATGTGACCCGTCCGCGGGAATGTGCAATGATAGTGCGGAGAGGATGACAATGTGACCCGTACGGGGGATGTGCAATATAGTGCGGAGAGGATGACAATGTGACCCGTACCGGGGATGTTTCATGATAGTGCGGAGAGATGCCAATGTGCCCGTCCCGGGAATGTGCAATGATAGTGCGGAGAGGATGACATGTGACCCGTACCGGGGAATGTGCAATGATAGTGCGGAGAGGATGACAATGTGACCCCGTACCGGGGAATGTTGAATAATAAGTGCGGAGAGATGACATGTGCCGTACCGGGGAATGTGCAATGATAGTGCGGAGAGGATTGACAATGTGGACCCGTACCGGGGAATTGTGCAATGATAGTGGCGAGAGGATGACAATGTGACCCGTACCGGGGATGTGCAATGATAGTTGGGAGAGGATGACATGTGGTCCGTACCGGGGAATGTGCAATGATAGTGCGGAGAGGATGACAATGTGACCCGTACCGGGGAATGTGCCAATGATAGTGCGGAGAGGATGACAATGGACCCGTACCGGGGAATGTGCAATGAACTGCGCGAGAGGATGACAATGTGACCCGTACCGGAATGTGCAATGATAGTGCGGAGGAGGATTACAATGTGGCCCGTACCGGGGGGGGGAATGTGCAATGATAGTGCGGAGAGGATGACAATGTGACCCGTACCGGGGAATGTGCAATGATAGTGCGGAGAGGATGACAATGTGACCTACCGGGGGAAGTGTTGCAATGATAGTGCGGATGAGGATGACAATGTGGCACCGTACCGGGGAATGTCAATGATAGTGCGGACGAGGATGACAATGTGACCGTACCGGGGAATGTGCAATGATAGTGCGGGTAGAGGAGGACAATGTGAGCCCGTACCGGGAATTGTGCAATGATAGTGCGGAGAGGATGACAATGTGACCCGTACCGGGGAATGTGCAATATAGTGCGGAGAGGATGACAATGTGCCCGTACCGGGAATGTGCAATGATATGCGGAGAGGAGACAATGACCCGTACCGGGGAATGTGCAATGATAGTGCGGAGAGGATGACAATGTGACCCCGTACCGGGGAATGTGCAATGATAGTGCGAGAGATGACAATGTGACCGTACCGGATGGGCAAAAATATGCAGGATAGAGGATGACAATGTGACCCGTACCGGGGAATGTGCAATGATAGTGCGGAGAGAGGTGACAATGTGACCCGTACCGGGGAATGTGCAATGATAGTGCGGAGAGGATGACAAGTGACCCGTACCGGGGAAGTGTTGCAATGAATAGTGCGGAGAGGATGACAATGTGCCCGTACCGGGAATGTGCAATGATAGTGCGGAGAGATGTACATGTGACCCGTACCGGGGAATGTGCATGATAGTGCGGGAGGATGACAATGTGACCTACGGGGAATTGCACATGATAGTGCGGAGAGGATGACAATGTGACCCGTACCGGGGAGGGAATGTGCAATGATAGATGCGGGAGGAGGTGACAATGTGACCCGTACCGGGGAATGTGCAATGATGTGCGGAGAGGAACAATGTGGCCCGTACCGGGGAATGTGGACAATGATAGTGCGGAGAGGATGACAATGTGCCCGTACCGGGGATGTGCAATGATAGTGGAGAGGATGACAATGTGACCCGTTCCGGGAATGTGCAATGATAGTGCGGAGAGGATGACAATGTGCCCGTACCGGGGAATGTGCAATGATAGTGCGGAGAGGATGACAATGTGGATTGCCCGTACCGGGGAATGTGCAATGATAGTGCGGGAGGATGACAATGTGGACCCGTACCGGGGAATGTGCAATAGAGTGGCGGAGAGGATGACAATGTGGCCCGTACCGGGGGATGTGCAATATAGTGCGGAGAGGATGACAATGTGACCCGTACCGGGGAATGTGCAATGATAGTGCGGAGAGGATGACAATGTGACCCGTACCGGGGAATGTGCAATGATAGTGCGGAGAGGATTACATGTGACCCGTACCCGGGGGAATGTGCAATGATTAGTAGGGACGGAGAGGATGACAATGTGACCCGTACCGGGGAATGTGCAATGATTAGTGCGGAGAGGATGTACAATGTGACCGTACCGGGAATGTGCCATGATAGGGAGAGGATGACAATGGGGCCCGTACCGGGGAATGTGCAATATAGTGCGGAGAGGATGACAATGTGAGCCCGTACCGGGGAATGTGCAATGATAGTGCGGGAGAGGATACAAGGGACCCGTACCGGGGAATGTGCATGATAGTGCGGAGAAGGATGGACAATGTGACCCGTACCGGGGAATGTGCAATGATAGTGCGGAGAGGATGACAATGTGACACGTACGGGGAATGTGCCATGATAGTGCGGAGAGGATGACATGTGGACCCTACCGGGGAATGTGCAATGATAGTGCGGAGAGGATGACAATGTGACCCGTACCGGGGAATGTGCAATGATAGTGCGGAGAGGATGACAATGGCCCGTACCGGGGAATGTGCAATGATAGTGCGGAGAGGGATGACATGTGGCCCGTACCGGGGATGTGCAATGATAGTGCGGAGAGGATGACAATTGACCCGTACCGGGGGAATGTGCAATGATAGTGCGGAGAGGATGACAATGTGACCCGTACCGGGGAATGTGCAATGATAGTGCGGAGGGATGACAATTGGTGCCCTTACCGGGGAATGTGCAATTGATAGTGCGGAGAGGATGACAAATGTGACAGCCTTCCCGGGGAAGTGTGCAATGATAGTGCGGAGGAGATGACAATGTGACCCGTACCGGGGAATGTGCAATGATAGTGCGGAGAGGATGACAATGTGACCCTACCGGGGAATGTGCAATGATAGTGTCGGAGAGGATGACAATGGAACCGTACCGGGGAATGTGCAATGATAGTGCGGAGAGGATGACAATGGTGACCCGTACCGGGGAATGTGCAATGATAGTGCGGATGGATGACAATGTGACCCGTACCGGGGAATGTGCAAGATAGTGCGGAGAGGATGACAATGTGACCCGTACCTGGGAATGTGCAATGATAGTGCGGAGAGGATGACAATGTGACCCGTACCGGGGAATGTGCAATGATAGTGCGGAGAGGATGACAATGTGACCCGTACCAGGGAATGTGCAATGATATGGGAGAGGATGACAATGTGACCCGTACCGGGGAATGTGCATGATAGTGCGGAGAGGATGACAATTGTGACCCGTACCGGGGAGATAATGTGCAATGATAGTGCGGAGAGGATGACAATGTGACCCCGTAACCGGGGAATGTGCAATGATAGTGCGGAGAGGATGACAATGTGACCCGTACGGGGAATGTGCATATGATAGTGGGAGAGTATACAATGTGACCCGTACCGGGGAATGTGCAATGATAGTGCGGAGAGATGACAATGTGACCCGTACCGAAGTGCAATGATAGTGGGAGAGGATGACATGTGGACCCCTACCGGGAATGTGCAATGATAGTGCGGAGAGGATGACATGTGACACCGTACGGGAATGTGCAATGATAGTGCGGAGAGGATGACAATGGACCGTACCGGGAGTGTGCAATGATAGTGCGGAGAGGATGACAATGGTGCCCGTACAGGGAATGTGTGCAAGATAGTGCGGAGAGATGGACATGTGACCCGTACCGGGGAATGTGCAATGATAGTGCGGAAGAGGATGACAAGTGACCCGTACCGGGGAATGGCAATGATAGTGCGGAGAGGATGACATGTGACCCGTCCGGGGAATGTGCAATGATAGTGCGGAGAGGATGACAATGTACCCGTACCGGGGAATGTGCAATGATAGTGCGGAGAGGATGACAATGTGACCCGTACCGGGAATGTGCAATGATAGTGCGGAGAGGATGACAATGTGGCCCGTACGGGGAATGTGCAATGATAGTGCGGAGAGAATACAATGTGACCCTACGGGGAATGTGCAATGATAGTGCGAGAGGATGACCATGTGACCCGTACCGGGGAATGTCAATGATAGTGGCGGGATGATGACCAATGTGACCCGTACCGGGGAATGTGCATGATAGTGCGGAGGGATGCCAATGTGACCCTAACCGGGGAATGTGCAATGATAGTGCGGAGAGGATGACAATGTGACGTACAGGGAATTGCAATGATATAGTGCGGAGAGGATGACAATGTGACCCGTACCGGGGAATGTGCAATGATAGTGCGGGAGGAGTGACAATGTGGCCGTACCGGGGAATGTCATGCAATGATAGTGCTAGAAGAGGAAGACAATGTGAACCCTACGGGCGAATGTGCAATGATAGTGCGGAGAGGATGACAATGTGACCAGTACCGGGGAATGTCAATGTTGCGGAGAGGATGACAATGTTGACCCGTACCGAGGGAATGTGCAATGATAGTGCGGAGAGGATGACATGTGACCGTACGGGGAATGTGCATAGTGCGAGAGGTGACATGTGACCCGTACGGGAATGTGCAATGATATGCGGAGAGGATGACAATGTGTGACCCGTACACGGGAATGTGCAATGATAGTGCGGAGAGGATGACAATTTGACCCGTACCGGGGAATGTGCAAGATAGTGCGGAGAGATACAATGTGACCCGTACCGGGGAATGTGCAATGATAGTGCGGAGAGGATGACAATGTGGCCCGTACCGGGGAATGTGCAATGATAGTGCGGAGAGGATGACAATGTGACCCGTTACCGGGAATGTGCAATGATAGTGCGGAGAGATGACAATGTACCCGTACCGGGGAATGTGCAATGATAGTGCGAGAGGATGACAATGGACCCGTACGCGGGAATGTGCAATAGTGCGGAGAGGATGACAGTGGCCCGTACGCGGAATGTGCAATGATAGTGCGGAGAGGGCTGACAATGTGACCCGTACCGGGGGAATGTGCAATGATAGTGCGGAGAGGATGACATGTGACCGGTACGGGAATGTGCAATGATAGTGCGGAGAGGATGACAATGTGACCGTACGGGGAATGTGCAATGATAGTGCGGAGAGGATGACAATGTGACCCGTACCGGGGAATGTGCAATGATAGTGCGGAGAGGATTGACAATGTGACCCGTTCCGGGGAATGTGCAATGATAGTGCGGGAGGATGACAGTACCCGTACCGGGGAATGTGCAGATAGTGCGAGAGGATGACAATGTGACCCGTACCGGGGATGTGCAATGATATGCGGAGAGGATACATGTGACCTACGGGGAATGTGCCAATGATAGTGCGGAGAGGATGACAATGTGGCCCGTACCGGGGAATGTGCAGATAGTGCGGAGAGGATGACAATGTGACCCGTTACCGGGGAATGTGCAATGATAGTGCGGAGAGGATGACAATGTACCGTACCGGGGAATGTGCAATGATAGTGCGGAGAGGATGACAATGTGACCCGTACCGGGGAATGTGCAATGATAGTGGGAGAGGATGACAATGGTGACCCGTACCGGGGAATGTGCAAGATAGTGCGGAGAGGATGACAAGTGTGACCCGTACGGGGAATGTGCAATGATAGTGCGGAGGATGACAATGTGACCCGTACCGGGGAATGTGCAATGATAGTGCGGAGAGATGACAATGTGACCGTACCGGGGAATGTGCAATGATAGTGCGGAGAGGATGACAATGTGCCCGTACCGGGGAATGTGCAATGATAGTGCGGAGAGGATGACAATTGGCTCCGTAACCGGGGAATGTGCAATGATAGTGCGGAGGAGGATGACAATGTGACCCGTACCGGGGAATGTGCAATGATAGTGCGGAGAGGATGACAATGTGACCCTACCGGGGAATGTGCAATGATAGTGGCGGAGAGGATGACAATGTGACCCGTACCGGTGAATTGTGCAATGATAGGTGCGATGAGAGGTGATGACAATGTTTGGCCAGTCTACCGGGGGATGTGTCAATGATAGTGCGGAGAGGATAGGACAATGTGACCCGTACCGGGGAATGTGCAATGATAGTGCGGAAGAGCTGACAATGTGAAGCCACGTACCGGGGAATGTGCAATGATAGTGCGGAGAGATGAATGACATGTGGCCGTACCGGGGAATGTGCAATGATAGTGCGGAGAGGATGACAATGTGACCCGTACCGGGGAATGTGCAATTATAGTGCGGAGAGGATGACAATGTGACCCGTACCGGGGAATGTGCAATGATAGTGCGGAGTAGAGACAATGGACCCGTACCGGGGAATGTGCAATGATAGTGCGGAGAGGATGACAATGTGAGCCCGTACCGGGGAAATGTGCAATGATAGTGCGGAGAGGATGACAATGTGACCGCTACCGGGGAATGTGCAATGATAGTGCGGAGAGGATGACAATGTGACCCGTACGGGGAATGTGCAATGATAGTGCGGAGAGGATACAATGTGGCCGTGACCGGGAATGTGCAATGATAGTCGAGAGGATGACAAGTGTGACCCGTACCGGGGAATGTGGCAATGATAGTGCGGAGAGGATGACAATGTGACCCTTACCGGGGAATGTGCAATATAGTGCGGAGAGGATGAACAATGTGACGTACCGGGGAATGTGCAATGATAGTGCGGAGAGGATGACAATGTGACCCGTACCGGGGAATGTGCAATGATAGTGCGGAGAGGATGACAATGTACCCGTTACCGGGGAATGTGCAATGATAGTGCGGAGAGGATGCAATGTGGCCCGTACCGAAGTGCATGAGTGCGGAGAGGAATGAAATGTGCCCTACCGGGGAATGTGCAATGATAGTGCGGAGAGGATGACAATGTGACCGTACGGGAATGGTGCAATGATAGTGCGGAGAGGATGACAATGTGACCCGTACCGGGGAATGTGCAATGATAGTGCGGAGAGGATGACAATGTGACCCGTACCGGGGAAGTGTCAATGATGTGGCGGAGAGGATGACAATGTGACCCGTACCGGGGAATGTGCAATGATAGTGCGGAAGAGGATGACAATGTGACCCGTACCGGGAATGTCAATGATAGTGCGGAGAGGATGACAATGTGACCCGTACCGGGGAATGTGCAATGATAGTGCGGAGAGAGATGACAATGTGACCCGTACCGGGGAATGTGCAATGATAGTGCGGAGAGGATGACAATGTGACCCGTACCGGGGAATGTGCAATGATAGTGCGCGGAGGATGACAATTGGCCGTACCGGGGAAGCAATGATAGTGCGGAGAGGATGACAATGTGGCCCGTACCGGGGAATGTGCAATGATAGTGCGGAGAGGATGACAATGTGGACCCGTACCGGGGAATGTGCAATGATAGTGCGGAGAGGATGACAATGTGGACCCGTACCGGGGAATGTGCAATGTAGTGCGGAGAGGATGACAAGTGTACCCGTACCGGGGAATGTGCAATGATAGTGCGAGAGGATGACAATGTGACCCGTACCGGGGAATGTGCAATGATAGTGCGGAGAGGATGACAATGTGACCCGTACCGGGGAATGTGCAATTATGATTTCGGAGAGGATTGACAATGTGACCCGTACCGGGGGAATGTGCAATGATAGTGCGGAGAGGATGACAATGTGACCCGTACCGGGGAATGTGCAATGATAGTGCGGAGAGGATGACAATGTGGCCCGTACCGGGGATGTGCAATGATAGTGCGGAGAGGATGACAATGTCCCGTACCGGGGAATGTGCAATGATAGTGCGGAGAGGATGACAATGTGCCCGTACCGGGGAATGTGCAATGATAGTGCGGAGAGGATGACAATGTGACCCGTACCGGGGAATGTGCAATGATAGTGCGGAAGGATGACAATGTGACCCGTACGGGGAATGTGCAATGATAGTGCGGAGAGGATGACAATGTGACCCGTACCGGGAATGTGCATGATAGTGCGGAGAGTGATGACAATGGACCCTACCGGGGAATGTGCAATGATAGTGCGAGAGAGTGACAATGGTGACCCGTTAACGGGGAATGTGCAATGATAGTGCGGAGAGGATGACAATGTGACCCGTACGGGAATGGCAATATAGTGGCGAGAGATACAAGTGGCCTACCGGGGAATGTGCAATGATAGTGCGGAGAGGATGACAATGTGGACCTACCGGGAATGTGCAATGATAGTGCGGAGAGGATGACCATGTGGCCCGTACCGGGGAATGTGCAATGATAGTGCGGAGAGGATGACAATGTGACCCGTCCGGGGAATGTGCAATGATAGTGCGGAGAGGATGACAATGTGACCGTACCGGGGAATGTGCAATGATAGTGCGGAGAGGATGACAATGTGATGCCCGTACCGGGGAATGTGCAATGAAGTGAGGAGGAGAGATGACAATGTGACCCGTACCGGGGAATGTGCAATGATAGTGCGGAGAGGATGACAATGTGACCGTACCGGGGGAATGTGCATGATAGTGCGGAGAGGATGACAATGTGACCCGTCGGGGAATGTGCAATGATAGTGCGGAGAGGATGACAATGTGGCCGTACCGGGGAATGTGCAATGATAATGGCGGAGAGGATGACAATGTGGCCCGTACGGGGAATGTGATGATAGTGCGGAGAGGATGACAATGTGACCCGTACCGGGGAATGTGCAATGATAGTGCGGAGAGGATGACAATGTGACCCGTACCGGGGAATGTGCAATGATGAGTGCGGAGAGGATGACAATGTGACCCGTACCGGGGAATGTGCAATGATAGTGCGGCGGAGAGGATGACAATGTGACCCGTACCGGGGAATGTGCAATGATATGTGGAGGAGGATGACAATGTGACCCGTACCGGGGAAATTGCAATGGATAGTGCGGAGAGGTAATGACAATGTGGCCCTACCGGGAATGTCAATGATAGTGGCGGAGAGGATGACAATGTGACCCTTACGGGAATGTGCAATTATAGTGCGGAGAGGATGACAGTGACCCGTACCGGGAATGCAATGATAGTGCGGAGGAGGATACAGGCCCGACCGGGGAATGTGCAATGATAGTGCGGAGAGGATGACAATGTGACCCGTACCGGGGAATGGCAATGATAGTGCGGAGAGGATGACATGTGACCGCGTACGGGGAATGCAATGATAGTGCGGAGAGGATGACAATGTGACCGTACCGGGGAATGTGCAATGATAGTGCGGAGAGGATGACAATGTACCCGTACCGGGAATGTCAATGATAGTGCGGAGGGATGACAATGTGACCTACCGGGATGTGCAATGATAGTGCGGAGAGGATGACAATGTGACCCGTACCGGGGAATGTGCAATGATAGTGCGGAGAGGATGAACAATGTGACCCGTACCTGGGAATGTGCAATGATAGTGCGGAGAGGATGACAATAGTGACCCGTACCGGGGAATGTGCAATGATAGTGCGGAGAGGATGACAATGTGACCCGTACCGGGGAAATGGCAATGATAGTGTGGTGAGAGGATGACAAGGACCGTACCGGGGAATGTGCAATGATGTAGTGCGGAGAGGATGACAATGTGACCCGTACCGGGGAATGTGCAAATGATAGTGCGGAGAGATGACATGGACCCGTACCGGGAATGTGCAATGATAGTGCGGAGAGGTGACAATGGGCCCGTACCGGGAATGTGCAATGATAGTGCGGCGGAGGATGACAATGTGACCCGTACCAGGGATGTGCAAGATAGTGCGGACGAGGATGACAGTGGCCCGTTACCGGGGGGATGGCAATGATAGTGCGGAGAGGAGACATGTGGCCCGTACCGGGGAATGCAATGATAGTGCGGAGAGGATGACAATCGTGACCCTACCGGGGAATGTGCAATGAGTGGCGGAGAGGATACAACGTTACCGTACCGGGACTTGCAATGATAGTGCGGAGAGGATGACAATGTGACCCGTACCGGGGAATGTGCAATGATAGTGCGGAGAGGATGACAATGTGACCCGTACCGGGGAATGTGGAATGATAGTGCGGAGAGGATGACAATGTGGCCCGTACCGGGGAATGTGCAATGATAGTGCGGAGAGGATGACAATGTGACCCGTACCGGGGAATGTGCAATGATAGTGCGGAGAGGTTGACAATGTGACCCGTACCGGGGAATGTGCAATGATAGTGCGGAGAGGATGACAATGTGACCCGTACCGGGGAATGTGCAATGATAGTGCGGAGAGGATGACAATGTGACCCGTACCGGGGAATGTGCAATGATAGTGCGGAGAGGATGACAATGTGGCCCGTACCAGGGAATGTGCAATGATAGTGCGGAGAGGATGACAATGTGGCCCGTACCGGGGAATGTGCAATGATAGTGCGGAGAGGATGACATTGTGACCCGTACCGGGGAATGTGCAATGATAGTGCGGAGAGGATGACAATGTGACCCGTACCGGGGAATGTGCAATGATAGTGCGGAGAGGATGAGCTCGGAATGTTTACACATGTGAATTCCATTCATAATCCACTGACACTTCCCATTTTATTTACTTTTCTCTCCCCCAGAGACGCTTCCCAGTTTGATGTCCCGCGGTACGAGGATGTGATGCCCGGTGACTCTCCTACCGTATGGACAGTGCCGGATGGACTGGGACCAGAGACAGAGCCCCCTCCATATAGTGGTTTGACCCCCGGGAAGATTGGCCCCATGGATGAAATCCACCTGCAGAGACCGACCCTACTAAGGATCAGCTCGGACATCCATGAGTTAAAAAACTCTGGGGGGATCATTGTGGAGGAATGTCCAGAGCCATTAACCCCCCCACCAACATATGATGAGGTTTTACATGAATGGGAAGAAGTGTTTGAACCCTCCCCATAGGAAAGATGCCTGGAATCAAGGTCTACTGGCAATGGCCAATGGGAGAGTACTAGAGGGAATGGTAAATAATATATCTCTGGAAGGAACGACCAATCAGAGAGCTCTGGAGGGAATGACCAATCAGAGAGCTCTGGAGGGAATGACCAATCAGAGAGCTCTGGAGAGAACGACCAATCAGAGAGCTCTGGAGAGAACAGCCAAACCATGTCTTGGCCCCGCATGGTTAATGTTCATTACATTTGGAGATGTTCCTAATTTCTATCAATAAATGGACCAGATGGCAACGCACTGGATGGGGCGAGGGCACTGCCATTCACATTACCATGGAGAGCCAAGAACTGGACCAGGGGATGATGGAGATTTCATGAGCTGCACCCAGATTATTATTACTGATCAGGAGGGAACATTCAACCACCCAACACTTTATAATCCTCATTATTATTTATTTCCAATAAACCAATTGTACATTAACCCAGGGAGCAGCTACTACTTACCTCACCATTACTACTTACCTCACCATTACTACTTACCTCACCATTACTACTTACCTTACCATTACTACCTCACCATTACTACTTACCTCACCATTACTACTTACCTCACCATTACTACCTACCTCACCATTACTACTTACCTCACCATTACTACTTACCTTACCATTACTACCTCACCATTACTACTTACCTCACCGTTACTACTTACCTCACCATTACTACTTACCTTACCATTACTACCTCACCATTACTACTTACCTTACCATTACTACCTCACCATTACTATCTTTACACTACTACTTACCTCACCATTACTACTTACCTCACCATTACTACTTACCTCACCATTACTACTTACCTCACCATTACTACTTACCTCATCATTAACCATTACTTAACTCAGTGCCCCATTACTTACTTTACCTCACCCCATTACTATACTACCCTACCACTCAACCACTTACTACTTACCTCACTCATTACTACTTTACCTTACCATTACTACCTCAATCCAATACCCTTACACTTCCCTCACCTTACTACTTACCTCCATTACTACCTCACCATTACTCAACTTACCTCACATTACACTACTTAACCTCACATTACTTACTTACCTTACCATTACTTACTACCCACCCTCAACCATTACTATTACCCTTTCAACATTACACTACTTACCTTAATACATTACTACCTCACCATTACCTTATACTTACCTCACATTACTACTTACTACCAGTACTACCACTACACCTTCACCATTACTACTTACCGTCACCATTACTACTTACCTCACCATTACTAACCTACCTCACCATTCTACTTACCCTCAGCATACCCTTTCACCATTACTACTTACCTCACTATTACTACGTACCCTCACCATTCCCTCCCTACTATTACCTTACCATTACTACCTCAAACCATTACTACTTACCCTCACCCCATTACTACTGTACCTTTACCATTACTCCCTCACCATTACTACTTACCTCACCCATTTACTACTTACCTCCAGCCCCCCCCATTACTACTTACCTCACCATTACTACTTACCTACATTACTACCTCACCTTACTACTTACCTCACCATTACTACTTACTTACGCATTACTAACCCGCCTCTCACCATTACTACTTACCTCACCATTACTACTTACCCCTCTACCATACTACCTACCGTCACATTACGACTTAACCTCACGCATTACACTTACCCTCACCATTACTACTTACCTCACCATTACTACTTACCTCACCATTACAACTTACCTACCATTACTACTTACCTCACCATTACTACTGTAACCTACCATTTTACTTCACCATTACTACGTTACCCCGTCACCATTACTACTTACCTACATTACTTATCCTCACGCCTTCTACTTACCTCCACCATACTACTACCCTCACGCATTACTACTCCTCACTCATTACTCTTACCTCCTACTATACCTCACCATTACGACTTACCTCACCATACGCTTACCTCACCATTACTAACTTACCTTACCTTAACTCCTTGTACCCCTCACCATTACTACTTACCTCACCATTACTACTTACCTCACCATTACTACTTAACCTCACATTACGACTTACCACCTCACCACCATTACTACTTACCTTAACCATTACTACTCCCTCACCATTACTACTTACCTCACCATTACTACTTACCTCACCATTACTACTTACCTACTTACCTTCCTCAGCCATTAAACTACTGTACCTCACATACTACTTACCTCACCATTCTAACTTTACCTTACCAATTCACTTACCGCTCACCATTTACGACTTACCCTCCACCATTACTACTACTACTTACCAACTCACCATTACTACTTACCCTCCCCATACCTACCTACCTCACCATTACTCCTTACCTTAACATTACTACTTACCTCACCATTACTCTTACCTTACCATTTTACTACTTACCTTACCATTACTACTTACCTCACCCATATACTACCTTACCATTACTACTTACCTTACCATTACTACTTACTCACCATTAACACTTACCCTTACCATAGACTACTTACCTTACCATTGCTACTTACCTCACCTACTACTTACCTTACCATTCTACTATACCTCACATACTACTTACGCTTGTGAAGGTTCTCATTCATCCAGGTCCACGGTATATCCTTTAATCTTCATCCATCCAGGTCATGGTATATCTGTAATATTCATCCATCCAGGTCAACGTAAGATCTGTAATATCATCCCATCCAGGTCGCGGTATATCTGTAATAATTCATCCTCCAGGTCACGGTATATCTTAATATTCCCTCCATCCAGGTCATGTATATTGTAATATTCATCCATCCAGGTCACGGTATAATCTGTAATATTCATCCATCCAGGCATGGTATATCTGTACTATTCATCCATCCAGGTCACGGTATATCTGTAATTCATGTAATTTCATCCATCCAGGTTTATGGTATAGCTGTAATATTCATCCATCCAGGTCACGGTATAATCTGTAATAGTTCATTCATCCGGGCACTGTATAATCTGTAATATTCATTCATCCGGGTCACTATAATCGTATATGTATCCATCCAGGTCCGGTATATCTGTAATTTCATCCATCCCGGTCCGGTATATCTGTAATATTCATCCATCCAGGTCATGGTATATCTGTAATATTCACCATCCGTCACGTATATCTGTAGATTCATCCATCCAGTCTGGTATCTGTAATATTCATTCATCCAGGTCCCTGTTATATCTTGTACATAATTCATCCATCCAAGGTCACCGGTATATCTGTAATATTCATCCCATCCCCAGGGGTTTTCCCCCCCCCCCCCCCCCCCAACCGGTATATCTGTAATATTCATTCATCCAGGTCACGGTATTCTGTCATATTCATCCATCCTGGTCACGGTATATCTGTAATATTCATATTCCTATCCATGTCATGGGAATCTGGAAATTCATATTCATCCACCGGTCAAGGGTATATATGTATTTCATTCATCCAGGTCATGTATATCTGTAATATTCAATCCATCCGGTCACGTATATCTGTAATATGCATCTCAGGTCACGTATATCTGTCATATTCAGCCATCCAGGTCACGGTATATCTGTAATATTCATCCATCCAGTCACGTATATCTGTATATTCATTCATCCAGGTCACGGTATATCTGTAATATTCAGCCCATCCATGTCACGGTATATCTGTAATATTCATCTTCCAGGTCAGCGGTATAAATCCGTAATATTCATCCATCCAGGTCCACGGTATATCTGTAATATTCATCCATCCATGTTCCACGGTATATCTGTAATATTCATACCGTCCAGGTCACGGTATATCTGTAATATTCTCCATCAGGTCCGGTATAAACTCTGATAATATTCATTCATCCAGTCAACGGTATACTGTAATCTTCATTCATCCAGGTCACGGTATATCTGTACTATTCAAAGTCATCCAGGTCAAGGTATATCTGTAATATCAATCATCCAGGTCACGGTAATCTGTAATATTCATTCATTCAGGTCCCACAGTATATCTGTAATATTCATCCATCCAGGTCACGGTAATCTGTAATATTCACCATCCAGGTCACGGTATATCTGTAATATTCATCATCCAGGTCACGGTAATATCTGTAAATTCAATCCCATCCAGGTCTGGTATATCTTAATATTCATACCATCCAGGGTCACGGTATATCTGTAATATTCATTCATGCCAGGTCACGGTATATCTTGTAATATTCATTCATCCAGTCACGGAATATCTGTATATTCATCTCCAGTCACGGTCATATCTGTAATATTCATTCATCCAGGTCACGGTATATCTGTAATATTCTCTCCAGGTCACGGTATAAATCTTGTAATATTCATCATCCAGGTCATGGTATATCTGTAATATTCATCCATCGGTCACGTTTAGTCTGTAATATTCATCCATCCAGGTCACGTCTACGTCTGTAATATTATTCCATCCAGGTAACGTATATCTGTAATATTCCATCCATCCAGGTCACGGTATATCTGTAATATTCATCCATCCATGGTCAACGGTATAATCTGTAATATTCATCCATCCAGGTCACGGTATATCTGTAATTTCATCCCTCCGGGTCCGGTATATCTTGTAATATATCATCCATCCGGTCAGGTATATCGTAATATCATCCATTCCAGTCACGGTATATCTGTATATTATCCATCCAGGTCACGGTATATCTGTAAATATTCATCCATCCGGTACGTATATCTGTAATATTCATCCATCCAGGTCACGGTATATCTGTAATATTCATTCATCCATGTCACTGTATATCTGTAATCATTCATCCAACCTAGGTCATGATTATCTGTTGTATTCAATTAGACAACTGGACTTGAATGTAGTGGTTGAAGACTTTCGCTAGTCATACCCGACTGGCTTTCTCAATTCAGAATGACTTTGTACAATAATCTGTGGCACTTTGTACCCTGGAAAAATCCAATTAGCATATCACAGCCCGGTGGTTCAGGGTGTGTTTGGAATAGTGCTAAGAGGTTGTAAAATAGTGTGTTTTATGTTACCTCACCATGTACTATTATTCGTACCTCACCAATTACTACTTACCTCACCATTACCATTACTTACTTACCTCACCATTACGACTTACCTCACCATTACCATTAGCGTACTACCTCACCATACTATCTACCTTACCATTCTACTTCTTACAATTACTAACTTACCACCATTTAGTCTATACTACTTACCTCACCATTATCTTACACTTACTACTTCCATCACCATTTCTATCTACCACGGACTCTACCTCACCATTTTACTTCATACTACTTACCCCACCCTGACTACTTACCCTCACCATTACTACTTACCCCACCTTGCTACTTACCTCACCATTCTTACTTACCTCATCCATTACTACTTACCCCACCATTGCTACTTACCTCACCATTACTCGCTACTTACCTCACCATTACTACTTACCTCACCATTACTACTTACCCCACCATTGCTACTTTACCCTCACCATTACTACTTACCTTACCATTACTACTTACCTTACCATTACTACTTACCTCACCATTACTACTTACCTTACCATTACTACTTACCTTAACCATTACTACTTAACCCTCACACCATTACTACTTACCCTTACCCATTACTACTTACCTCCCATTACTACTTACGCTTGTGAGGTTCTCATTCATCCCGGTCACGTATATCTGTAATATCATCCCTCCGGGGTCATGGTTAAATCTGTAATATTTCATCCATCCAGGCACGGTATATCTGTAATATTCACCATCCAGGTCACGGTTATAATTGTGGTATATTCATCCATCCAGGTCACGGTAGATCTGTAATATTCTCCATCCGGTCAGGTATATCTGTAATATTCATCCCATCCAGGTCACGGTAATTCTGTAATATTCATCCATCCAGGTCATGGTATATCTTTAATATTCACCATCCAGGTCAACGGTATAATTCTGTTAATATTCATGTAATCTCATCCATCCAGGTTATGGTATATCTATTAATATCATCCATCCAGGTCACGGTATATCCTTTAATATTCATAATTCATCGGGTCAACGGTATAATCTGTATATATTCATTGGTCATCCGTTCACGGTATCTCGGTAATATTTATCCATCCAGTCAAGTATATCTGTATAATTCATCCATCCAGGTCAACGGTATATCTGTAATATTCATCCATCCAGTCATGGGTATTCTGTCATATCATGCCCATCCGGTCAACGGTATCTGTATATATTCTCCATCCAGGTCATGTTTATAGCTGTAATATTCATTCATCCAGGTCCTGTATATCTGTAATAATTCATCCCTCCAGGTCAACGGTATATCTGTAATAGTTCATCCATCCAAGTCACGGTAATATCGTCATATTCATTCAATCCAGGTCCGACGGTACATATCTGTATATTCATTCCCTCTGGTCCGGTATATCTGTAATATTCATTCATTCCGGTATGGTATATCTGTAATATTCAATTCATCCAGGTCAAGGTTGTCTGTATAGATCTTCATCCATGTCATGGTATATCTGTATATTCATCCATCCAGGCGTGGTCACGGTATATCTTAATTCTCACCATCCAGGTCACGGTATATCTGTAATATTCATCACCTCCAGGTCCCGTATATCTGTAATATTCATCCCTCCAGGTCACGGTCAATATCTGTAATTATTCTCATTTCATCCAGGTCACGGTATAACTGTAATATTGTCATCCATCCAGGTCACGTTATAATGGTAATATCATCCTCCATGTCCGGTATATCTGTAATACTCATCATCCAAGGTCACGGTTATCTTAATATTCCATATCCATCCAGGTCACTGTGATATCTGTATATTCATTCATCCGGGTAATCTTAGATCTGTAATATTCATTCAATCCGTCACGGTCTAGCTGTAATATTCATCCATCCGGGTCACGGTATATCTGTAATATTCATCCATCCGGGTCCACGGTATATCTGTAATATTCATCCAGTCCAGGTCATGGTAATCTGTAATATTCAATCATCCATGTCACTGTATATCTGTAATATTCATAGACCATCCAGGTCCCGGTATATCTGTAATATTCATCCATCCAGGTCACGGTATATCTGTAATATTCCTCCATCCAGGTCATGGTATATCTGTATATTCATTCATCCAGGTCACGGTCTAATCTTAATATTCATCCATCCAGGTCACGGTATAATTGTAAATATTCCATTCATCCAGGTCACGGTATATATGTAATATTCATCCATCCAGGTCACGGTATATCTGTAATAGTTCTCCATCTAGGTCACTTTATCTCTGTACTATTCATTCATCCAGGTCACGGTATATCGTAATATTCATCCATCCAGGTCACGGTAATATCTGTAATATTCACCATCCGGTCCATGGTATAATCTGTAATATTCAATTCATCCGGTCACGGTATATCCTGTAATATTCATCCATCCAGGTCACGTGTATATTCTGTAATATTCACTCCCAGGTCATGGTCTAGTCTGTAATATTCATCCATCCAGGTCCCTGGTATATCTGTAATATCAATCAATCCATCCAGGTCACGGTATATCTGTAATATTCATGTCATCCAGGTTCCCGGTATATCTGGTAATAATTCCTCCATCCAGGTCATGGTATATCTGTAATATTCTCCACCAGGTCACGTATATCTGTATCTTCATTCATCCGGGCACGGTATATCTGTAATATCAATCACCAGTCACGGTATATCTGTAATAGTCCTTCATCCCGGTCACAGTATATCTGTATATTCATCCATCCATGGTCACGGTAATATCTGTATATTCATCCATCCAGTCACTGTATATCTGTCATATTCATCCATCCAGGTCACGGTATATCTTAATATTCATCCATCCAGGTCATGGTATATCTGTAATATTCTCCATCAGGTCACGTAATATCTGTAATATTCTTCACCAGGTCACGGTATACTGTAATTATTCATGTCATCAGGTCCACGGTTATATCTGTAATATTCATATCATCCAGGTCACGGTAATATCTTGTAAATATTCATCCATCCAGGTCACGGTATATCTGTAATATCTTCATCCAGGTCACGGTATATCCTTCTGTAATTCATTCATCCAGGTCACGGTATATCTGTATATTCATTCATCCAGGTCCCGGTAACTGTAAATATCAATCCCTCCCCAGGTCCTGTATATCTGTATATTCATTCATCCAGGTCACAGTATATCTGTAATATTCCTCCATCCAGGTCACGGTATAATCTGTAATATTCCATCCATCCAGGTCCGGTATATCTGTAATATTCATCACATCCAGGTCACGTATATATTTAATATTCATCCCCTCATTTCACGGTAATATCTGTAATATTAATCCATCCAGGTCAGTATATCGGTAATATTCATTCATCCGTCACTGTATATCCTGGTATATTCATTCACATTCCCGGTCACGGTAAGATCTGTATAATGCATCCATCCAGGTCACGGTATATTGTAATATTCATTCTCCAGTCACGGTATATCTGTAATATTCATCCCCCATCCAGGTCACGGTATATCTGTATATTCATCCTCCAGGTCACGGTATATCTGTAAATATTCTCCATCCAGGTCCGGATAATCTGTAATATTCATCCATCCCGGTCACGGTCTATCTGTATATTCATCCATCCGGTCACGGTTATATCTTACTATTCATCCATCCAGGTCATGTATATCTGTATATTCATCCATTCGGGTCACGTATATCTGTAATATCCATTCATCCAGGTCACGGAAATCTGTAATATTCATATCATCCGGGTCACTGTAATATCTGTCAATATTCATCCATCCGGGTCACGGTATATCTGTACTATCAATCCATCCGGGTCATGGTAATAGGGGATCTGATAATATTAGACATGGGGGCCATCCAGAGTCGATGGTTTAACTGTAATATGCATCTATCCGGTCCCGTATACTTAAATGCTTTCATTCATCCATTTCACCGGTCTATCTGTAATATTGGGCATGTCATCCAGGTCACGGTATAGTCTGTAATATTCATTCATGGGTCCATCCAGTCCCAGGTATAATCTGTAATATTCATCATCCAGGTTCCCCCCCCCCCCCCCAAAAAACCGGTATATCTGTAATAATATTCATCCATTCCAGTCACGGTATAATCTGGAATATTCTCCATCCAGGTCACGGTTATCGTACTATTCATCCATCGGCCTGTCACGGTATGAGGGTCGGTAATATTCATTCATCCCGGTGTCTCCACCGTATACTACTGCTCAGTATGTTTTTCATTCATCCCGGTGCCGGTATATCTGTAATATTCATCCATCCAGGTCATCGGGTAAGATCTGTGAATAGTTCATGCAGTGTGTGTTGGCCAGGTCACGGTTATCTGAATATTCATCCATCCGGTCCCGGTATTCTGTAAAATTCAATTATCCTTCCAGGTCCCCTGTTAAGCTGTAATATTCATCCATCCATGTCACACGGGTAATCGACCAACATCTGTAATATTTCATCCATCCAGGTCACGGTATATCTGTAATATTCAATCCATCCAGGTCTGGTATATCGTATATTCATCCATACCCCCACGACATCCGGTCAACGGTAGATCTGTATATTCATTCATCGCAGGTCCGGTATATCTGTAATATTCCTTCATACGGTCGCTTGTTGGTTATTGGTCTTGTAATATTCATTTCCATCTGCCAGGGATCGACGGTATTATGGTCTTTGTACGCTGCCAATTCTGACCATCCAGGGCACGGTACTGTCGGTAATATTAACATCCATGTCATGGGTATATCTGAATACATGCTCATCAGTAGCCTCCCAGTCATGATCTCTGAGGACTGTATCGTGTAAGAGTGATCCATCCGTCCAGGTCCGCCCGCCGGGATACGTCATTCTCTAGTAATATTCCATTCACCCGCAGTGTCCACGGTTTACCGCGTGCCTCTCCCGTATCATACTCGTCGGAGCAAAATCCGCACCAGGGGCCATGGGCACAGGTAAGATCGGATAATAGTCCTCCCCAGCCAGGGCACGTACAATCTGTCAATATTCCTCCAGCACGGGTCACACTCTTACACGACTATGACTCACAAGGCTAGGTCTTACACTACTACTACCGACAGTGTATCTTGAAACGAGACTATGAGGCACCATTTCTCTCTGTACACGACTACGGTACTGACCATGTGCTATCTTTACACTACACGGACTCGCACCAGGGCTAGCTGGACAGACGACGGACCGCACAGTGCGATCGGGGTCCAGCGACGGACCGGACCAGGGGGGAGCGGACACGACGACAGACCGCAGCAGGGCGAGCTGTACACTACTACGTACCGCACAGGCGAGCGCGGACACGAGACTGACGCACCAGGGCGAGCGTGGACACGATCGACGGACGGAACAGGTGGTAGCGGGACACGACGACCGACCGCTAGAGGCGAGCGGACACGCACGGACGGGACGCACAAGCGGCGAGCGGGCACGACGACGGACCGCAGGCAGTGCGAAGCGGGACACGACGACGGACCGCACCAGGGGGAGCTGGGACAGAGACTGACCGCACCAGGGAGCGGGACACGACGACGGACCGGACAGGGCGAGCGGGACACGACGACGGACTGTCACCAGGGCCGAGCGGGGACACGACGACGGACCGCTAGCTAGGGCGAGCGGGGACACGACGACGGACCGCACAGGGGGGAGCCCGGGAACGCGACGGACCGGAGAAGGGCAGCGGGAAAGTAAGAGTGACCGAGAGGGCTAGAGGGGGACAAGACGACGGACCGCACCAGGGGGAGCGGGAACGACGACCGACCTGAGAGGGCGAGCGGGTACACGACGACGGACCGCAGCAGTCGAGCTGGACACTATACGGACAGCAGCATGTCGAGCGGGACACGATCGACGGACCCACCAGGTGAGCGGTAACACGACCGACTACAGGGCTGAGCGGGACACGACGACGAACGCACAAGTTGGAGTCGGACAAGACGGAACGACCGGAGCATGCAGACGTGAACCAGAGAGACGGACCTCAGTCATGCGAGCGGGACCCGACGACGACAGCAGTCGGGCGAGAGTGACACGGCGAAGTACCGCACACAGGAGTGAATGAACATGTCACCATGGCTAGCTTACACGACTACGTACCTCACCATGTAGGACTGTTAAAAAAAACCGCACCAGTTCTAGCGTGGGGTTGTTGGGGTGTAGTGTGGTGTTTTTGTAGCTAACTACGACTTACTCACCATTCATCTTTCCACTACTACTTACCTCACAATTCGATCTTTACACTATACTACTCACCATTTGCTACTGACACTGCACTTACCTACCATTCTATCTTTAACTATACTAATTCTACTTCACATCTACACCATTGTCTATCTTGTACATGCACTACTTACTCACCATTCTATCGTTTACACTACTACTACGTCACATTGACTAATATACTTCCGCCCATTCTATGTTACACTGCTAGTACCTCACCCTGTGCGTATCGTTACCAGCACGGCCTCACAAGGTGCTATCTGTACATCACTACCTCAGTCATCTTTGCTAATACCTCACTATTACGTACCGCACAGTGTCTATCTGGACACGTAAATACCTCAGACGAAACCCACTTTCTATCGTTGCACTACTACGTACCTCACCATTTTCTATCTTTACACGACTACTACGTCACCAGCTTCTCTTACCTGTACACTACACCATACCAGACTCACTGTACATCACACACTGTGCATCTGAGTTCAGGCTTACTATATTTTGTGTACTCTCACCCTTTCACAGTCATGCTCCTCCCACCATTATACTGGGAGAGAGCCCATGGATGCGAGACCGACAGACTGCAGAGGCAGAGGAATCATGGACAAACTGCGGAGAGAGCCGAGACTGCAGCAGAGAGACGAGACTGTGGAGAGGAGACGACGTGAAGAGAGAAACTACGATGCAGGAGAGAGACAGACAGGACAGCGAGAAGAGGCCAGACTGCAGAGGGACAGGACTGTTGGAGGAGAAGACATGGAAGAGCTGGGAACAGAGACTACGACCGGAGAGACAGAAGACAGCGGAGAGAGCCAGACCGCGAGAGAGGAGACGATGCAGAATGCGAGAGAGAGCAGGAATGCGGAGGAAGACAGAACTCTCTATGGAGAGCACAGGACTACAGAGAGAGACAGAAGACGCGGAGAGAGAACAGGACTGCAGAGAGAGACAGACTGTGGAGAGAGAAAGACTGCGGAGAGAGACAGCCTGCGGAGAGAGAGTAGACGTGCGGAGAGAGAGGACAGACTGCGGAGAGAGGACAGACAGAAGCGGAGAGAGATGAGACCGAATGCGGAGAGAGAGACAGGACTGGGAGAGAGAAGACTGGGCGCGACAGATAGGAGGAGAAGACAGACTGCGAGAGACGAATGGGAGAGAGATCAAGCAGATGCTGCGGAGAGAGACAGACTGCGGAAGAGAGAAGATCGGGGAGAGAGACCGGATGGAGAGAGACAGACTGTGGAGAGAGACAGACTGCGGAGAGAGACAGACTGCGGAGAGAGACAGACAGACAGCGGAGAGAGCCAGACCGCGGAGAGAGACAGACTGCGGAGAGAGAGACAGACTGCGGAGAGAGACAGACTGTGGAGAGAGACAGACTACAGAGAGAGACAGACAGACTGCGGAGAGAGACAGACTGCAGAGAGAGACAGACTGTGGAGAGAGACAGACTGCGGAGAGAGACAGACTGCGGAGAGAGATAGACTGCGGAGAGAGACAGACTGCGGAGAGAGACAGACTGTGGAGAGAGACAGACTGCGGAGAGAGACAGACTGCGGAGAGAGACAGACAGACTGCGGAGAGAGACAAACTGTGAAAGGAGATCTGGGATGCTAGCAGCAGCAAAGGGTTAAAAGCTGTTCAATACATGTAGAAAGAGAGACAGACTACAGAGAGAGACAGACAGACTGCTGAGAGAGACAGACTGCGGAGAGAGACTGACCTGCGGGAGGAGGACAGACTGCGGAGAGAGACAGACTGCGGAGAGAGACAGACTGCGGAGAGAGAGAAAGACTGCGGAGAGAGACAGACTGTGAAGGGAGATCTGGGATGCTAGCAGCAGCAAAGGGTTAAAAGCTGTTCAATACATGTAGAAAGAGATATTGATAAAGAACATGTTAAGGTGCCTAAGTGCAGATTGACAGATTGCCACACACACAGACCAATGGACGTCTCTTTGATGGCAGTAGGTAGACCAATCCAGATCACAGACACTATGGAGGTGCTAGATTGTATTCATAGGAATTCCCTTTATTCTCTCCATAGACCCTTAATGTAGGAGATGTTCGGATTCTGTATAATTTACCTTTATAGGACTAGGTCACACTGACACGCTTTTAAGCACGATCCAATCACGCTTTTCAAAGCGCACACTAGTCTGTCCCAATGCATGTGGCGTTCCATCCGTTAAACGCTGGCGCTCCAATTGTGAAACATCAGGAGATCACAATAGTGTGAAATCGCAAGCGTTAACGTGCGCGCTTCCGTGTGTGCAGGAGTGCGTGGCAGTGCGGCCTCAGCCTAAGTGTTGATTGAAAGTCTTTGGCTACAGGTGTGATTAACCCCGTGTGAACCCTGAACTTGTTCCCTTGGGCCCTTCCCTGCCAGTAAAATTCCCTGTGTCCAAAGTCTGTGATTTCAGATAATGTGGGTCCGGTTATCGCTCCTTCCGCACATTAACCAACGCACTAAACTTGTGTAAGTCCCAATCAGCTCACTAATGATTGACAGACCGGGCTGCACCATTCATATGACAGGGAGCCCTGCACATGGGGGAATGAGATAGAGAAATGGGAACAAGACAAAGTAATAATAATACCAACCGGGAAATATCTGGTCATGTGTGTGCGGCCTTAGATCCCAATTATAATACATACAATTCCCCATAATGAAGACTGACATCTACTTTTATGGTCATATATGCAAAGACATGCCCCACCCCATACACAGGTACACGCACCTACTGATACACCCCCACCCCCTACACAGGTACACGCACCTACTGATACACCCCACCCCCTACACAGGTACACGGTTCACCAGGGAAATAAGACTATGGCTATTATAGGGGGAGAATACGAGACACGTCGTGCTCCGCTACGTAAATGTCAGTATAAATAAGACCGGTAGGGTACGAGAGTACCTAGAATATTGAGGAGAGGGCGGACACGAGGTGAATATATCCAGATAATAAAGTCTAATATGACTATAATAGTACACTAAGTACAGAATAAACGTGAGGGGGTGGTGATTAGGATATGGAACAACTATAAGTCAGATACTAAGTGAAACTATTATTAGACAACTAGTACAGATACTATGATATTAATATGGACACTAGTACATACTATGATATTATATAGACAACTATACAGATACTAGGATATTATATGGACACTAGTACAGATACTATGATATTATTAAGCAACTAGTAACAGATACTAATGCTATTATATGGACACTAGTACAGTACTATGAGATTATGGCACACTAGTACAGATACTATGATATTATATAGGCACTAGTACAGACTATTATAATACATATGGGACACTAGTACAGATACTATGAGATTATATGGACACTAGTACAGATTCCCCTGTACTATGATATTATATAGACATAGCAGATACTGATGAGTACAGTCTATAGTATGGACCTAGTACAGATACGATTATACTATATACACTATACAGATACTATGATATTTATAGACACTAGTACAGATACTATGATATTATATGGACACTAGTACAGATACTATATATCTATATGGACACTAGTACAGATACCCCTGGACTATGATATTATATATAAGACATTATATACACAGTACATGATATTTTGGACTAAGTAAGATAATTATATATGAGACACTAACAGACTAGCTATGATATTATGGGGACACTATAAGATACTATGATATTATATGGACACTAGTACAGATACACTGTACTATGATATTTATAGACACTAGTTAAAGATACTATGATATTATATAGACACTAGTACAGATGACTAGGATAGAATATTTATTGAACTAGTACAATAGACTATACTATTATATGGCCTAGTACAGATACTATGATATTATTGGCCAGACTTAGTACTTGATACGATGATATTATATGGACACTAGTACAGATACTATGAATTATATAGACACTAGTACAGATTACTATGGTATTATATAGACACTAGTACGATACTATGATATTATATGGACACTGGTACAGATACTGATGATATTATATGGACCTAGTACAGATACACTGTACCATGATATTAATATGGACCCACTAGTAAATAAACTATGATTTATATAGACACTATTACAAT